>JAQMCX010000032.1:2488653-2519159 GCA_029814765.1 Acanthurus leucopareius
TTTTTATATCTTCTGTACAGTGACCTTGGGTGTCCTGAAAGGCGCTTTCAAATAAAATGTATTATTATTATTATTATAACTTATTGTGACCACACTTGCCTTCACAGTAACTCCCAACTTTGATTATTTAGTTTGGGTACAAGTCATTTTCATTTTTGATAGTCAACAGTATTTAAAATAATTAAAATGAGCTCAACCAGAAACATCCACAGCAGAGAAATGCAACAATTCACATGAACGCAGTAGAAATATTTATCCAAAAGTATCAGCTATGAATTAAAAAATAAATACAGACTAAATACTTTTCTTACATTAGTACACAGTACATTTTATTGTGAATAAGGTTTTGAACACTGGACTTTTGTTGTAATCAAAAAAGTCGAAGTTTGGTGTTAACAGTCTTGTTTAAATACTTTAATCACTGCAGAAGTGGAAGTGCAAGAAACGGAAAACTGGGATATCTGCAGAAATGATGCTTGTTGCAAAATATAAGTTATCTAAAAGGAGAAATATATACAGTACCTCCTTCTGGGATGACTCTGGCCTCTGTGAGGAGGAGAGAGAGAGAGAAAAATTAACATTCCTCAGCATTCCAAGGCTTCCAAAGTACAAAGACGGGATTCAAGTGTGGAAAACTGAGCTTTTTTCCCAGAGGACTGCAGGATGCCTGTGCCCTCCTCAAATATTATTGCTGACCATTTCACATACACGCGCGCTTGTGCACACACACACACGCACACACACACACACACCAAGTCTGAAGCCTAAAGAATTCCTCATTGGACAGACTCCTCTTTGTTCTCCTGCAGTCACCAAAAAAAACAAATGTCCTCCTGTAGATGCAGCACTGTCACATCTGGCAGATGATTCACACACAGCTGATTTGATAGCATTTGTGCATTTATCAACATGGGTTTGAGTATTTCTCCATTACATTTCTTTCCCTTTCCAAACAAACAAAATGCCAACTGTTTCCTCCAAGAGAATATTAATATCTAAAGCTTCAGATTTTAAAAAGTGAAACTCACCGCTGAGATGACAGGCGAAGAGGCAGAGGAGAACACCGAGCCAGAACAACAGCTTCATCTTGACCTCCTACATGAACAACAATACCAATGAAGTTTAGATCCAATGGCAGGTCTGACAGTGCAAAATGACCCACAGTCAAAGACAAAAACAACAAAAAAAAGATTCTTGAAATTCATCATAATTTTTTGACAGACAAAGACGTGAAGTTAGTTAAAGTTCTGTCAGATGTTTACCTGCAAATGATTTGTGAAGCTCTGCAGAGAAATGCTGCTGCTCATCTGCTGGTTGACTGTGGTCTGTGGGGCTCAGAGGAGGAAGAGCCACTGGACCCCAACCACACACACACACACACACACACACTGACAGACACACACACACACACACAGATACACACAGACACAGCTAAGCCATGCCCAGATTACTCTGTATTTACAAAGAGAAGCCCTTCCGGGATATTTCCAGCTGGTTTAAAATTTTTTCACCATGTTTTCTTTCTGTCTGTCTGTGTTTTGTTTTTATGTCACTCTCACATTGCAAAACTGGATTTAAAAAAAAGGAAAACATCTGACAAACATCTTCAATCCATCTTTTTGACACTCAAATATATTTGTGCTAAAACTTCAGCAACAATCAGACCAGAAAAATGTGACTTTTCTCCTCCCTGTGATCAACAATTGATAAATTTTTTTGGACTTAGTGTCTTAAAAGTGTGGTTGAAACTTATTTAGGGGACATCTGGGATCCCTCCTCACTCTGGGTTTAAGAGTTGGTGCCTTTTAGTTGGTGTTTGTCTGTTTTTTTCTTCACAGAGCTGTGAAATAGTCCAACATGACAAGTCGTGTGAGCCGGTGGTGGAAAATATATAGATCTTTAATTAAATAGGCATAATATGTTTATGCTAATAAGATATTCTGCATAAATATACATAAAAATATATCAACCCCAGATATTTTCTACGAAAAATGCTCGATTTCTCATCTTCTTACTGTCGATCAGTCACAGTCAGTAAAATGTTCACAAGACAAATGACGAGGGACCAAACAAACTGCTTCATGAATACAGCTTTAATATAGTTATAAAGATAATTATCAGTGAAGTCCAGTAAGTGATTAACAGCACATCATGTTTGCAAACACTCAGTACTGCCTCTCCTGATGCTGTGACTGGTTGCGATGTAAAGAGTGAAAGTCTCCATGAATCCCTAGGTATCCTTGCAGCCCATCTGATCCGTGGCCTTCATCCTGAACAGGTCGATTCCTTCGCTGATGAGCACCTCTTTGGCGAACCGTACGGTCTCTCGAGGCAGGAAGCGTGGTCGGCCGAGGATCCAGGCGTAGTCGATGTGGAACAGGTGGAGGATGTCCGTGCAGGAGTAGACGACGGCCACGCTGGTGTAGTCAGTGGTCAGGATCCAGTAAGGGCTGTAGGGAGTAACTGGGAGGAAAAGTCACAGAGACGTACAGTAAGAGAGGAGGTGATGATCGTGGTGATCAGAGTACTTCCTGTTTCCAGAGGGACTATTTACAAACGCACAAAAAAGGAAAGTTGCTTGCAAGTATTAGACAGATAAAAAATTTTGGTTTTAATTTTATAAATTTAAGTAAAAGTGGAGTTAAAGTTGCTTTGATTCATCCTGAGAGGCACATGAATGTTTGCAGCACCGAATAGTTCACTCAAAAACACAAATGTGAATCTCATGGCGGCACAAAGTCATAAGAGGGATCACTACGTCCTGTAGGATTCATCCAATCAGAATCAAATATCATCTGTCTAACAGCTGAGGAGACATTTTTGTTTGGACCAAAGTGGACTGATGGGCCAACACCTCCATCTCCAGAGCCACGCTGCTCACATTACAAGTCCTGCCTGTGAGTTTCGACCTAAACATCGTCACCTTAACAGCTGCAGCGGTGATGTAACACTCAAGTCGGCTGAAAAAGGACATAAACACCTACTGTTGACTGATGGAGCAGAAAAGATGATTCACAGACAGACAGACAGACAGACAGACAGACAGACAGACAGACAGACAGAGCGGCTCATTGTCGCTCACATTATAAATGCAGTGAGGCTGCTGCATCGTGTGTATCATTACTCACAGGGTGCATGTGTCCTTAAATCAGGATGAGTTTAAATACTGAACATCTATTACTTTTCTGTCTTCAACTTTAAGTTTTATGATGATTTTTCCCAAAACACTTGACTTCTAAAAACATACATAGTAATAAAAGGCTAAGGAGACAGAAGAAGGGGAAGAAGACTGAAAGAAAAAGTGTGAAGATGATGAGGATGAAGAGTGTTTACAGTAGGAGAAGCTGACGCCGAGCTGAGCAGGTTCTCTCAGGTCTGGAATCACCGCCGTCCCTTCTGCTGTCCTCGTTTTGTTTTTGCTGTGAGAGACAAAAACAGAGGAAACAATCGCATGTTGACGTCATTAAATGATAGTTAATCTCCACCTCGAGGTGCCGCCACCTTTGATTCAGACATCTGTTCAGAAAAATGCAATAGGCGCTTCAATGCTTTTGTAAAGTTTTGGTTACAGACTCTCTATTTGTTAGTTTGAGTGTTATTTGCCAAAAAGGAGAGAAAACACACAAACAGCAAAGTTAAAGATGAATTTGACTGATGTCATTTTTCTTATTTTTTGATAAACATCACAGTAATATCCTCATTGTGAATTCTTTAGTCCCTGATAGTCATCTAGTGATAATCTGATACTGTGACATCTCTACTTCTGATACTCAGCTCACTGAAAAATTGCCTTATAATTCATGAAGGAAAAAACAAGTGTTGTAAAATCAAAAAACACCTAATAAGATCCTTTCATATATGAAAGCAAATATGTGTATTATTAAAAGTGTTGAAAAAATCAATAAGTGTTTGGTTTGTTTCCCAAGAAGAATTTTTTAAAAATGAAACATGAAATTAGCTTCCGTCAGGTCAAAATCAACAGTAAAATCCCTCAATACTCACTAAAACTGGGAGTTGAGCACCTGGATGGTTCCATCCCTCCTGACGTCGTAGTTCGCCTCGATGCACTTTCCTCTCTCGAAGGAAGCAGGAAGCTTCTCGATCTCGTACCACCTCCCCAGATACTGTGGACGACACGGAGGCTCCGTCAGCTCCCTGCAGCTCGGAGCATTGTGTGTTTGAATGAACGTGTGATGTGTTTACCTTCTGAAGGTTGAAGTTGGGCTGCACCTTGGGGATGGGACAGGGACCCCAGTGGTAAGTCTGCGCTGACGCCACAGGAAGCAGCAGGAGGAGAAGATACACAGCAGACATGGTTCCTTCAGGAGAGGAGAGAAGATTGTGAGGAGCTCACAGCAAAGTCTGAAGGTATTAAAGAGTAATGCTGTTATAATCGTAGTAGTATTTTACATGTAAAAGTATTTCTACATCAAAGTACAACTGGAATTTTACTTGAATAGAAACATCAAAGTGTTGGTATTCAAATCTGCTTAAAGAACAAACAGATAATACTTACTGATGCATCAAATATGTAATCATTTATGAACTTTTGTTATAAAACACCAGGGTTTATTTAAAGAGTATATTATAGTTCAAAAATAAACTTAAATGTCCAAAATGACATCAGTGCAATGGAACAGTAATGCTCACAGAAGTACAGTAATTTTAAATTCCGAGCATATATGAGCACATTTTTCTCTGTAAAAGAAAGAGTTTTCATTATGGTGCATGTTGGACAATATTTTTATGAACTGATACCAATATATTTGCAATAATAACGCCCTGTTTTATCAAAAAAAACTGATAAACTGGTTGATGCTCATTCAATTTGTATAGTTTTATCTGTATTTTTTGCATTTTCATGTTGCAGTAATGCCAAGTAAAGATGGCAGAATAATATCTGTTGATAACAAAAAAGAATGAATATTATCATTCATAATATTGTCGGATGTCAGATGTTTGGTAGGAGATTAGCTGTGTGTGTTCAGGCAGAGTATTTGTTTCAGTTTGGAGGCCCTAAACTTTTTTAAAATCAGAGTTAAACAAAACACACAAACTCTCATCATTATATTTTAATTTCAGTCCTTGGAGGATGTTGGCCTGCTGTTCGTACACAACTTAAAGAATGCACATTAAAGCCTCTGCTGTTCCTTATATGGATGTTTAATGGTTGACTGGGTGTTTGTGGTGTTGTTATATAAGACAGCAGCGTCAAACACATCAGAAAACTTCATCTCTTGGCTGTGAATGTCTTTTGTAGTTTCACACAACATCACATGTCGCCACACCAGTTTGTCTGGTTTCACACAGCAGCTTCATGCATGCCAGCAGGCTGCTGCTTTTCTTTAGCAGGAGACAAAACAGCACAACAATGACAGAAAACCTTAAATTTAATGTTTTCTCAGGAAAATTTGAGGCTGTATTAACAGAAAGGCTCTACTGGTGATTAATAAAGTAATAATTAAGGACCACAGAGGTTAAAACCAGGTAACTTAATTAACAAACTCTGCACAAAATGATCAATGTTTCAGATGAGGATTCATTGCTGCTGATTGATCCAATAAATGATACAGTTAGTGGTCTATATTTCCCGTCAGCCATCACGCCCTCATAAAAAAAAACTTTCTTACCTGCTCAGGTACAAAAACTGTCCGTCCCGGCTGCTGCTGATGCGAAGTGTCTCGAGCTCTCCGGACAAAACACTGACTGTGAGGTTGTTCACCTACACGTTACGTCACACCGACAGCACGAGGCAGGCCATTAATTAAATTGTCCTCACGCGCACATTCCCACACTGTGACAATGCAGCCGCTGTGACGCGCGTGAAATGTTTTATTCATTCAGTTCCCGCAGTGTTTTTATTCCTAAACACACTTCTGTTCACTTCCTGTCACTTTTAAGTTTTTCACAGCATCGTTTTATATTTTACCCATGAATTGTACGTTTTTAAATAATGGATTGAATCAAAGTTATGTGGTTCATTAATAAGTTTTTTACTGTTTTAAATCATTCAGTATCATTTCAGGTAGGTTTAATTCAGTTTGTTAATTCTCTGTACTGCATTTTTATTAAATGCATTTTTCATAAGTGTTGTATTTTTCATCATTAAGCTTTATTTGTCGTTTCTGAAGAGTGTTAATGGAAAAAATAAAGTTTATTAGTATTATTGCAGGCTACAAAAAGTGTGGTGTACATTGCTGCATACTGTTGTTATTCGTGTTATTACCACTAGATGGCGTCAAAGTAATACAAATGTAAAATCCTACATAAACTGGTAATTGTAAATCATTTTATTAGTTGTTGTGTAGAACAAATGAAATTTTAACTGTTTTCCAAATTCCATACTGTTGAATGTGCAGTACTGTTCTCCGTCCTGAATAAACAAAAACTCTTTTACTTTGGGCGAGCAGCCAGATAGAAATACTAAATATACATATTTTTTTCCCATTTGGTGATTTAACTGCAGCTTTTAGTGCTCTGACAGGAAAATAACTCAGGAGGGGAAGCAGAAGTAGTCAAAGTTAAATATCAGAAACAGCTTCCAACGTAAATCTCCAAATTCCCAAAAGCAACATCCAGGACGTGACCTCGGTGTCCTCGGCCCTGCTGACGCATAAGAGGGTTATTCATACATTCATCTGCTCTTGCTTAGCATCGCAACTCCCTTCATTCTCATGTCAATCTCAGTTTGCTTTTCTTCTGAATAAAAGGAGGCAAAATATGGTCAACAGGGAGAAACCGACCTGAAAACTGCAGCTATTATTAACCTCACACACTGATTGGAAACAGAGTCTCAAATCTCTTGCATGTTATTTTGCATAATAATTAATTTAGCTTTAAAAAAAACACATCAAAATATTACATTTATGACCCATTTTATGATCTACATTCACACAACCTCAAATACTGCAGTATTTATTGTCCTAAGACCTTGAGAATAGTCGAACATTTTAATTGGATGGACTTTCTTGTTTATTTTTTGGGGGAAATTATATCAAAAGGTGTTTGCTATCAATTACCATCCAAGTAGCAATGCCATAATGTAAAAATGCTACATTATCACTCATCATCTTCAAGCTAATACTGTACTAAAATATTATTTATATGAGAACATCATGTCATATATCATCTCCTGAAAGTAAAGTTACACTGACACTGGGTTGTCAAACTGAGGACTATTTTTAACACGTCAGTGTGATGCAAGAACCTGCCAATCAGACATTTTCCTCTGATTTCTATTCAATCTGCAAGTTTAGTTTTTTATCAGAGTGAGAAAATAAAAATCAGGCATCTTTCACCGAATCAATGTGACTTTTTCAGTAAAACAGATTAAGGATGAAGATGCAGTTACACAAGTTAGCAGACATTAAGAATTTGAAGTGTTTCTACAGATTATAACAAAGGCAGCAAACAGACACAAGTTTTTAATAAAGATTATTTATTTCCAGTGTTTGTTGAGGAAGGGCGTTGAACCCCATGTCTTGCTGTACAGAGGCGAGATGTTCACTGTTCAGAAAACATTGTCTCATGCAGTTTTAAAGATACATGTGTTGCTGTTGTTGTTGTTTTTCTCCCAGGTTTGAATCGCCCATGCATTTCACTGCACTTTAAGTACAGAGGGGGAAGAAAAATGAAGCAAAACTATAATGAAACAGACACTGACGTAAATTTTGACGCTCTATTGTCAAAGTGACTTTAACTAAAAACAGAAAAGACCACAAAACAGAAAAAGAACCAAAAAATCTCTGGAATGCATGTGAGGTTATTCTGTCCTAAAAACATTTTTTAAAATTTATTCTCGTCTTTGACAACTCGGTAAAAACGGATTAAAAAAAGGGAAAAAAATAGGCACTTTTTCTTTTTTACTGTATGTAAAAACTTACTTTATGAACTACAACTGGACAATGTTGTGAAATAAAATCTACTGTACCAAGCATTACATACTATAGTATCAGCATTTCAGTACTGTTTTTTTTTTTTTTCAGTCTTTGATAAAACTATAATAATAATAATCCTCCAGTCCCTCAAGCTAATATCTGGCTGTTGTGACTGTGCTGTGAAAAAAACACAAACTTCCCACAGCACCCAGCTCAGAAAGCAGCCCTCAGTTACACCCACATACTTCAAGTACAGGCCAAAAAAAAAAAACACATACATATTGTTTCCAAGTTGACAATATTGTCACGAGCAACTAGTGTTAGTCCGAGGAGAGTAATACATTCTTCATACCGTTTTATAATAGGAAGAACTGAACCATGATTCCTTTAAAAAAGGCTTCCTCCTGCATTCTTCAGTGAAAGTCAGGTCGACCCTTTCAGTGCTGCACCATAATCCTCAGAGTCCATTTCTGTCCTTTTTTTTAACATCATCATCGACAGCGAAGTCACATTCTTGCATTTGTTGGGTCCGATCTCGCAGGAGGAAGTCAGAGTTTTGTTTTTTTTTGTTTCCACGTCTGTTCCAGTACGACCAACAAGTCGGTTGAAATACAAACATAAACATCTCTTCAGCATTATTCCAGTAACAATGACATGAGCCTATACACAGTATGTACAGTAGATACATAAAGAATACTTTGTAGAAAAAATATTGTGCAGTAACCTTAGCTAAAATACCCACATTTGTACATCGACGCATTCATTAAAATCTGTACAAACACGCTTAGACAAGACCACTCTTGCCAGTTTCACAGATACTGGTAGAACCGTGAGCGGACGACTTGTGCTCCAGACAGTTTGTGTGGGTGGGCGTCGGCCCCGAGGCTCACTTTGTTTTTGCCTTGCAGCCCGCCACCGTTAACGTGCTCCCCTGGTTGCTGCTGCTGCTGTGCAACGCCTGGGGACGCAGGAGGAAGAGGGAGTCTTTCAGGAGCTACTTCCTGGGCGTCTGGATGATCATCCTCAGGGACGGCTTTGGGCGCGACCTCGACGCTCGAGTCGGAGCCTCTGCAACGCTCTCGTGTGATCCAGTCCCGGATGGAGAAGTCCTGAGAGGAACATCTGGGTTTGAGGCGGTCCAGAGCCGACAGCTCGGCCGCCTGGTCCACGCCGCCCTGCTCCCTCCAGTCGTTGATGACCGCCAGCTCTGCGAAGTCTCTCTGCCCTCCCATCGTATGCCTCCGGCGGATGTTCTTCTTCTTCCCGCGAGTGTCTGGAGCTCGGTTCTTCTGGGTGAACATGTCATCAGCTGATGTGCGTAGCCTGAATTTGAGGCGCTCTGTGATCCGAAGGTGCCAGGCCGGTTCTGAACGCTCTGATTCGCTGCGAGAGGATGAGCTGAGACTGCTCGTGGACCGCCCTTTCTTCATCACCTCCAAGACTCGTGAGAGCCGTGTGGAAGACTCCGCCCTATTCTCACCACGCTCCCCACTCCCAGCTCCACCCTCAACTGATGATTCACTGTCTGTTTTCTGTCTTAGGGACCATCTTCTGGAGAGGGTGTTGGACTCTATCATCCTCTGTGACGGGAAAAGGCGCCGTGCTTCCATTTTTGGTGTGATGCTCACTTCGGCTGCTCCACCTCCTCTTGGTTCTGTCTTCTCCAGACTCAGCTCTTGGCAGGGTGTAGACTGGTTGTTCCCACCGCCAGGGGCGAAAACCGGGAAGTCACTCTCACTGTCCGTCTCCATGGGTCGTCCATCGCTGATGAGCTCACTGCGCTCGTCATCTGCTTCCTCTCCACCCTGCAGCTCCGGACTCAGCGCGCTGGACTCAGCTCCAGTCAGGAACGTGATGGAAGAAGTGGTGGAGTAGTCTGAGGTGATGGAGCTCACCTCTGCGCCGGCAGACGCCCCCGGACCTACTCCTAAACCGACACACACTCCTGCAGGAAGCTCTGTGGATGCTCCTGCAGTCCACTTCTTCGATCTCGACCTTGAAACTGACGCTCCAGAGCTCATAGTTCCCAGGTCTGAGATGTTTTCATCCAGCTGGGATGGAGGATCTGACAGGGAGGACTTCCCCTGCGGAGCTGTTTGGTAGCCGGGGATTATTGGGCAAGGAGACGGGGCAGGTGAGGGGCGTCTGGGTGGAGTCGTCTCCTTCAGCAACAAAGAGTTTCTATGTTCTCTCTTAGCTTTAGCTGTGAGCTCCACGGTTCTCCCGTTCTCTTTCCTCTCCTCTGCTCGTGCTGCTTGCTTTGCGTTGGGTTTTGCGTTGGGGCTGGGACGAGTCTCGCTCTGCGCCTCAGTCTGGAGGCCGTGGTGGTTCGGTTTCTGACCAGGGATTTCCTTCTTGGGGAACACAGCATCTAGATCGTCATCTGAGCTGCTAGGCTGCGGCTTCTCCTTTGACTTCTTTCTTTTGCGGCTGGCTGCAGCAAAGATGGAGGAGACCAGGAGCTCTCTGCTGCACTGATCCTTCCCTGAGCCCCAGGAACCCTGCAGGACAGGGAAAGGAGACAGAAGAAAGACGACAGAAGAAAAGGTGGAAAAAAAGAATAACAGGATATGATTTCTTTAGATGCTAAGAATCACAAGAAGGGAGCATGTCAAAGAGAACAAAAACGCTTCACTCCTGCCTGGACACTTAAACCTGTACTCCACCTGCTCCCGTGAGGCACCACAAACCAGAGAAGTGGACAGAGAGAGGAACATTAACAGGCATCATCAGAACGGGGGAGCACATTGTTGTTTTCATGCCAGCCTTAAAGCGGGAGCATGAGAAGCAGCAGCACAGAACTGAAGCATCCCTGCATTCAGCTTCGGCATGACTGAGCTGAAGGAAAGCAGCCTCATAACAGCAGCGCAGGGGTGGAAAAAGCACCTGCTTCCGCTGATCATATCATTGCTTTTTTAATCTGATAAGATGCAACTGCATATACCTGAGCTTCTCAGCCACACTTCTGTGTCACAAAGCCAAAAGTCTCATGAAAAGAGGCTCAGCTGACTGGATGTAAAGTAGGTTTAGTCTGCTCAGCACTGACAGAGGGTCAGTTCACTAAGATTCAAAAAATAAACCCAAAACAAAAAGAAAATAAAATGTTTTCTTACTTAGCTCTGGTGGTTATATATGACATGGTTTATTGTTGTCATTGACTCATGATAAACAGGATATTTCCAATCTCCTGCTCATATTTATTTTAATTTTTCCACTAGAGGTGAGTAAGAAAATGCTGTTTTTTGGTGATTTGGGTGGAACAGCTCTTTGGTTGTACGTTAAGATAAGATTTTTTATTTGATGTCGGTCATGACCGGAGGTGGAGGCGATCTTTTCCGCTCGACACCTACCTCCTGTCATCCTACACTAGCAGTGGGGCCTGAGAGGGTTAACACAGGGCACAAACACACACTCACCTTTGATTTAGCTGAGTCACTAGTTGGTGAATCTGCAGGTAAAAAAGAAGAAAAGAGAGAGTCAAGTTAGATTATTTTAAAACACAAATGAACACATTGAGGAGGTGATGAATTGGAAAAAAAAGGGGGATAAGAGAACCATGTTGATGAGGAGGAGATGTGGAAAAACACGGACGACACTGATGACAAGTGAGCGCAGACATGAGCAGCCGACAGGCCATGCTTCACACAGATGAGCTCTACGTTACACTGAACACACCACACGGCACTTTCTCCAACTCTGACACACACACCCGAACATCGAGTGCAAGTTCTGCAGTTTGCTCTGATCTCTTCTTATGTTTTTTTAGTGCATTTTTTTTTTTTTTACAATGAGCGGAGCAGGAACATTTAGCAGCAGCAGAGCAGTGAGGCAGATTTGTGCCATGCAACACGAGGATGGTGATTAATGTGGAGTAAAAAAGGATTTTTGGCTTTCTGTAAGTTTTTTGTAAATAGTTTATTTAGATGAAGATACAGGAGAACTTGCTTAACCTCTAATAATGACACATTCTTGATTTAAGTTGATAAAAGTTAATTTTTCCTTGTTTCCCTCCCTGGTTATCACCAAAGGATCCCTTTGATTTTTTTTGGTTGAAATCCACTGGGTTAAACACTAGTAGCCTTACAAATAGTAAAAAAATGACAAAAGTTTACTCGTAGGTCAGGAACTATCTGATAAGAAAAGAAGATAACAAAATAAATCATCTGACTGCTCTTTTAGTTCTCACTTCAATAGACACATTGTGATTAATACCAGAAAACTCTGATGTGTGATACCAAACCTCACAGACAGACTGAACAAGTTCTTGATTTCCTAATTTTGAAGATGAGCTGGTTAGCTGAAGTGATGAAGCAACGTGAGCTGCCATGACAACAGTGACACGGTGATGAAAGAGACGGCTATGGAAGAAACCAAAAAACCCAAAAAAACAAAGGTGAAGTGAAGTGACAGGGGGGTCACAGAGGGGCTAGCTATATGAAAAGAGAGGACACTACATGAGAAAGAGAGTGTCAGCAAGGAAAACCTATAATCAGTCCTCACCTGCTCTGTAATCACACCTACGGATATCATCCTTCATTTCTAGCTAAAATTTGTTTTTTTTTTGTTTGTGTGTGACATAGCCGAGCCCCCCTATACACCCCTTACAATACGGATGATGGCACAATATGCAGGTGCACACTGACTGGTGACGTAGAAACCATACCATGCTATCTCTCCCGTTGGCAAGCTTGCGAGACAGTGAGGAGAGACAGCGGAGACCTTTCAGACAGTAGCACCGGCCTGCGTTAGGTACACTCTGATAGAAAACCTACAACACCGGATACTGCACAGTACCGTGTAGCCGCTTTTGCTTCCCCTTTTTCCTCACGGTTTCTTTGTTAATGCTTTTTTTTTTTGTTTCTCTTCTTGCACTTAAAAGAACTGCGGGTTCCTGCAGACTAGGCAGCTACACTGGGGGCAACAATCCTCCTTCTTCCTACAGTTCCAGCTGTCCATCACGGACATTATAGAGTCCATCAGTGTCATCATGGTGTGATAGACTCCTCCCACTTGGCCTGTGTCAAGATCAGTATGTGTGAATGCTGGGAAAGCCTTTAGGACACCCGACAGAGCCTCACTAGAGACAGAGGAATCAGAGGTCGCCTTTCACTGTAAAAACATCTATTTGTGACGTGGGAAACAACATGCCGTATTAGTGCAACAGTAGGCAGGATAAAGGGGGGGGAGAAAATACAGCTCAATTACGGGTTTTGACTAAAATGAGGTATAAACGGGCAAAGGGATTAAAAAAGGAAAGGGACATCTGAGTCTATTAAGTGTTTTTTCTTTTAAAGGCTTACAAATACTGAGTAAGAGGGGATAAATCTCTTAAAGCAAATGAAGAAGCAGAACAATTTACTGCATCCGTTCAACTGGTGATGCAAATAAATTGCCCACTGAAACCCATTTAGGCATTCGGACTCATTGTTAGCCATAGACATTTCTATCTAGTGGCAACAGGCAAGGAAGCAAAGGGGAAGCTTGGCCTTACAGGAAAGAAGCGGTGTTATCATCAACATTTGTCGCTAGCTTACACACCAGTCCCTCACTTGGACCACGGCAGAAGAGAAAAAAAAAAAAAAGGGAGAGAAAGGTTAAACCCACCAAAGAGTCGGTCTGCCAGTGTGTTACCTGATACTTCACCCTGCGACGTGCCCGTCCGGCCGATGTTGGTGAGCAGGTGGTCGATGTTGGGGACGGGCTGAGACTCCACGGCGCTCTCCTCCTGGGACACAGTCTGAAGGGAGACAACGCAACACCGTTAGACTCGTTCACTGAGTCACATTTACAAAAAATCTGCAGTGACACAGAACTGCGACTCCTTGGACTGCAAACACTGTATTGCCTCAAAATGCATTTTGATTGTGTGTATGTGCAATTCATAGAAGGCAGCTTGTTAGAAAGTGTTTGAATTTGCAAACTGTCTAAAATCCCCTTTTGGGCCGGATAAAGTCATTTGAATTGAACTGCATTAAAAAGGATTGAGCCAGAAGTCATGCTTGTACTCACCACTGGATCTTCGTTTCCCTCCTCAGTGAAAAACCAGTCATACTAAAGAAAAGAAAAAGGTCTTTAAAATAAAGTTTTTTGTGTTTAACATGTGAAATTTAGCTTAATATCTTCAATGGCTCACATTCTGAATGAGGGTCTCCACTATCCTGTACTGGTCTGGCATGTGTGTCACCATGTGGGTCATGTTGTCCTCGGTGGTGCGCACCAGAGTCGGACCGAACACGATGGCCAGGTTCCTTGGTTCCATCTGACAAACAAGAAAACAAGTTTTTTATATTACTTTCACACTTAAAAGGTCAAAAATTAAGAGAGTGAATTTCTAAGGTTCAGACCTTATTCTTCTCTGAGTTTTCAGCCACAGTTTTGAGATGAGCTGAGAGGAACTTGAGAGTCTCGTAATGATGATCTGGCAACTCATGAAGCTTAAATGAATAGAGAAGGTTAATGTTAACATTTTTTTGCTTTATTTCATAAGGTTTCACTGCTCCAATAAACAGTGTAAACAGGGTTGTAAAAAAAGGAATGTAAAGAAAACATAAATGCTTTAGAAACTTATTAATATAAGCAAATAAAATGATGAAATGAAACTCACCAGCCTCTTGAGAACTTTGAGTCTCTCCACTGGATCTTCTGTTCTGTTAGCTTCTATAAAATCTGCATATTTATCTGCAGGTAGGAACAAAATATTAGGCAAAGCAAAGTCAACCCTTCACTGGGCTGTAGTTCTCATTTTTGACCACTAGATGGCACACACAACCTTTGGAAAAGCAACCTACCATTGGTGAACAGCGGCTCTGGAAGTTTACGGAAGAAGGACTTGAGTAAACTGCTGATCACATTGAGGTCCCTCCATTTCTGCAACACATTAAATCAGTGTAAATTCATTCCTTTAATTTCATTTCTGAATTGTTTCTATGTTTAGTCAACATGTTCGACAATTTTACAAACAGAAAAAAAACATTAGAAGTCCGTCTGCTCTCAAGGTGCTGCAGCTCTGATTACTGCACTGTGAGACTTCAAGGAGAGTTTAATTAAAGCAACGTGGATCGATAAAGAGACTCACATCATCCTGGATATCGATGTCGTTCATGCCCTTGTTATTGAGCTCCTCCTGCATGTTGGAGATTGCAGCGTTGTTTCCTGGGACTCTGTAGATGCCTGTGTACTCCAACCCCCGCTCCTCCACCAGCTTACAACAAACCTCCACAATCAGAGGCACAAACTGGAATACAGAGACAAAGAGTTTGTTTTACTATGAGGAGGAACAACTGATCAACCAGATCTATTGAGAAAATGCATAACAATACCATACAAAAAAAACTCTAAAATCTTTAACACAGATGCAAAAATGTTTTTTAAAAAAAGGCAATGGTTTCTATTTTCTCCATAAATGTATTTATTATTTTGGGTGTTTTATGACATGCAGTCAGTACAGACCTTGTTGTTCTGTGCAGGCGGACAGTCGTCCAGCCTCACTCCGAATGTGACTCCAGGAGGCGGCTTCTTCTCGAAGGGTTTCCTCATCAGCCCCGGGATGCCCTTCCTCCAAGTCCCTTTATCCTTGGGAGGGCTGGTGTCATCTGCAATCCAACATACATGGAAATGCATGAGCATATGCACCATTATTAGCTAAAATTATGACCAAAAAAAATATTTTTTCCTGCAAAAGATATCAAATGCAATAAAGTAGATGGGATTTTTTTCTTTTCCCACCTTTGTGCATGTTCTTCCTGTCCTGCTCAGGTTTGGGTGAGTGAGGACTTGTTGATTTGGTCTCTCCTTTACCTCCCAGCAGCGTATGTCTGATGCTTAGCGACTGGCGTGAAGGTTTGGGCGACGGCTCCGTCTTACTGCCTGTCGGGCTGCGCGAGACATGAGCATAAAACACAAAATGAGCTTTTGAGTCAGAGATAACTGACTCTAAAGTGCAAGGACCTCCCTCCTCTTTGTTCCCTCCCTCTTCCCCCCCTTACCTCATCAAGGTGTTGTACTCCTTGATCTTCCTGCTGATGAGGTCATGGCTGGTGAAGACCGCGTTCTAAAAAAAGAAGAAAAAGGAAGGAAGGAAGGAAGGAAGGAAGGAAAGGGAAACAATAGGACACAATAGGTGTTGGTTAGAGCATCAGGTGCAACGGTTCCCTCAGCCCATCCTGACAGGCCATGAAGGATCTTTATATAACCTGCTATCAGGTGACACAGGTAAGACTAATGGTATGCAATGGTACGGACAGAGAAGTTAGATCCTAAAAAGACGGGAAAGACGGGCTTGAATTTCTCAATGGGTGACACCTGCTCACCTCAAGTCCCAGTGGAGTGAGAACACAGCAAGAAAAGTCCGATACATATTCTGATTATATGCTGGATAATGTTACAAATTAAAAGGCTTTACTGGTAATATCAGTGAGAAATGCAAAAAAAATTAAAAAATCTGCACCCATGAAGAATATTTTATTTATATTCTTGTCTGCAATCTCTAATTTTTTTCTGCAAGGTAAACTAATATGAATGTTTCAGGTCAGATTTAGAAAAAAAAAAAGAGTGAATACATTTTTCGTAAATCACTAGTTTTAGCAAAACTCACGTTTACTCATTTAAATCCTTTTTTTCGCCCAACCAACAATCCAAAACCCAAATATATTCCTTTTACTCTCAGGAGGAAAATGAGAACTTGCAAATATTTAATTATGAGAAGCTGATTGATGAATTAAACTCTGAGTATTTGTATAACGGTCACCCCATAATCTCTGCATAACACTATTTCTTGTGCTCTATTTGGGCAAGTTGTTTTTTGTTTTTTTTTTTTGAAAAGAGAAATTTCATGCCTTGAAACCTTAAAAGCCGCTGTCAAAAATTCAACAGGTCTTACTACAGACAAGTGGGCTGTGACTTGGCCAGAAAAGGCCAGGGGGATGCGACAGTCATTATGGAACAACAGGTCAGGTGATGTTACACTTTCAGGTGTTACATCAGAGGATGTTCACCAGGACTCTGATCTGCTTTGAGATGCTGCTGTAGATGTTTAAGCTGGCAAGCAACAATGTGCCAATAAAATGATTAAAAAACAATAATGATAAAAGTTGCTGTCAAACCACCATGTAAACTGTCAGCTCATGACAACAGAGATGATACTGTGTGAAAGCTGATTGTAGTTATATAACTGTTTGTAAAACTGTTTTCTTCTTTGTGGATTCTGGCAGATTTCCTCTGCACGTGCTGAACTCACATATCCACCTTTAATGACTGTATTCTTGCATAAGGCTTATTAATTTTTTTACACAATGTCTGATCACTGCCTCAACAGTCTGAATGCATGACCCTCACCTCCTCGTCCAGGTTGCTGTTCTCCTGTATGACTCTGATCCAGGCCAGCATGTCCTCTCGGTCCTCAGCCTGGAACAGGTACTCGCAGTCCGACGTGGTCAGCCGCAGCACGTTCTTACGCTTCGTGTCGCTGTACGAGATGTCGATCAGACAGGCCTTGATGCTGATTGGCAGGGGCTCGTCCACTGCTTGGCAGTTGGCGTGAGCGTGTCCCTCCTTTTTGTCTTTATACAAGCAGAGGTAGTGGCCTCTCAACACGGCGTACATCTGTTTCCACGGGCGCATCCCCCCACCGACACGCTGCAGAAATAGGTCAAGAGAAAGAGAGGAGTTTTAAATAGTAAAATGGAGGGAATTAGACTGTAATCTTTCTGTAAATGTTCCCATTGTTGGCATTATAACACATAATCACTGCCTTGGGGACAATGTGAGACCTCATACAAGGAGGTCAAAAGCAGCTGTGAGTTCAAACTGGTCAAACGGGTGACACATAAAGTAACAAAGTCAGACAAAGATACACTCTGGAAAAAAAGGGCAGACCTGCTACTGTTTACAAAGAGAGGTTTACAGTAGGTCATGCAATGGCTGAAGATGTGCACTCAGCTTTCTGTGTCAGTGTGTGAGTTACGTGATGTAATGGCCATGTATGTAGAGCCGGCCCTCACCTTGCCCTTGTCTGTGTTGAGCTGCTTAAAATGCAGCAAACCCTCCTTGGTGGCGTCACAGAAGACGTCGGATGAAGAATCCCTCCTGGATCCTGAATCTTCAGACGACCTGTCAACAGCCTGTGATGGAGAGGAAACGACATGAAGCCTAGAAAACACTAAAAGGACTGAAGCGTTCCATTAAATAAATAAAAATCTGAATTAAAAGAGTGATGTTTGTGTGAAAAAACTGGTAGTTCGAACATCAAAAGTGTCTATTAACCAAGTCTCATGTTTATCAGTCAAATTACAAATACAAAGAAATGGACTTTAATCTCCTGTGAATTAATTATTTACCAAGAAGAGGCCTGATGTTGCTTTTATAGCCGTCCCTTATTTTATTCACATTTAGCTGGAACAAGTTTTATTTTATGGGTGTGAATTAATGAGCTGATAAACCTTTAAATAGGAGCCGCAGATAAGCAGGTCATGATGCAGGCGAGCACAGCTGGCAGTGAACAAGCTTGTGTTTGATATTTAAATAAGGTTGAACTCACCTTCCTCAAACTTTTCAGACCGGGTATTAAAGACCTCCTGGATGAAAGAGAAAAAAATGATAAATATTCTAACATTGGTGAGAGCAAAAGTAATAGATTATTATGTTTTGGCATCTCGGCTTTGGAGCGTGACAGAAGGTAACAGCGAAGGAAGCTGGAGAATCAAAAAAACAGCTTAAATTCAATAGAAATTCTGTTGGATAATGAAATTTTCATCATCTGACTAAGAAATTCACTAAATAATGTCTCTAATCAAAACACATCAAGGGCTTTTTCTTCACCTCCTTTTTCAAATTCTCCCCATTCAGTTCTTACTTCCTGTTTGTTGTGACTCTGCTGATGGTTGAACTTACCCTCTGCTTTCCTCGCGGTAGTTATCCAGGCCTTCATCGTACGACTTGGACCGCTCTGTTTTACTACCCGAATCTGACTCAATAATTGTGAGACGGAGAGAATCTAATAAGAAAGGGGTTAAATAATTATTTTTTCAAATATCCATTGCATGCACTGTCAAGTCCAGTAGACCCAATGTGTTGCTCTGACACAAACATACACATACCTTGGTCATGTGACAGCTGGCGTCGAATGAGAGGGGACGGAGACGTGGGGCTGGGTGGGATGGTGGTGATGATGGGTGCTCCAGAAATCACAGCAGAGGCAGGAATGTGTGCGCTGTCCTGGTCAATACTTGGACTTGATGGTTCATCTGAGGACAGTAAAGGAGGGATTAAGTCACAGAGCGAGAGAACAAAGGGCATCTTAAGTTTGCACTGACCCTTCGCCAACCCCCTCACCTGAAACTGGGATTATCTTATCATAACTTAGCAGCAGACGCAGCAGGCCTGTCAGGCTTTGGCCTTCTCCACATGCTGAATCGCTGAGCATGGGGCTCGTAAAAGACACCACCCTTAAGACTTAGAAGGCAGTGTTTTCTTTTATAATCTACTGAAACTCAAAAACACAAGTGCCGAAGTGTAATAAAAGGATTAAACTGACTTTTACTGCCTCAGCACAAACTGATATCCTTCGCATGGTCAGCTATCTGGCTAATTACTACTATTTAGTCTTGTGCTTGCATGTCATGTAGCAAAATGTGTAGAAACCTGCTCTTTATTTGAGTAGGGGATGTTTTCAATCCAGTGACCAGAGTTTCATCTTTTCACATGAAATGCAAACGTTAACAGTGAAAACATAGCTAAGTACAGTTTAATAACACGTACAAGCGTGTAAGCTAAACAGCGAAGAAGGTTACGGTAGGTTAAATTCTTGTAAAATTCCTACTCAGTGCTATAAAAGATGACATTGTAAATTTAATCATGCAAAACAATGTTTAATTCATCTCCGTTATCTCGGCCTGAATAAACATTTCAGAAGACAGCAATAAAATGGAGTGATAAGAGTGTGATGCAGACAGAGACGCAGTCAGCCGGTAGAAAGGTGTTTTTTTTTTTTTTCCAGATAAGCTCGTACACACCTTCTCTTTTATAAACGCATATGCAGGCTAGTCAGCTGACATTACATCATCACAGACAGGACTCTGTCATACTGTCTGATATACAATATCAGACGGCAAGCCCTAAAAACAAATCAAGAGGCGTATATGATTAACGAACTCCTCCTGAACTGAGTCATAAACACGGCTCTGATGATGCAGGCCGGCAGGTGAAACCAAATAAAACACTGCCTGCTTTATGTGTCTCGACACTGTTTTTAACATAAAGCTGAGCAAAGCAAAACTGTTAAATGCCACACCTCACGCTCCTTGTTGTTCTTGGAAAGTTTAATTCCCACAAAGACCTAAATGATGAAACTTCTCCACTGCAAATCTTGAACTCTCAGTTGGGCGACTTAATGTGAACCATCTTAACTGATTGTTTGTAACGCACATTTCACTGCTGTGAAATCTCTCCCTTCAAACCTCATAAACATCTCCCATGATACTGCAGACCTCATTTGTGTTAAGGCAGGCAGATGCCCATTTCATTTAATCACTTGTTTATATACCTCCAGTCCTGTTTCTGGGAAGACTGCGGCACTCAGTGACATCTGACATGTACAATTACAACTTTATTTTTAGGAGATGTATGCATTATGCAATGAGATTGATTGATTAAAAGTTTTTTTGCTATATCGGCAAATGACTTGTGGAGTAATTTCATGCCATAACAGTTTACAGCTGTTAAAAATAGCATTGATAAGGCAGTAGTATTGGATCAGTACTACTAACTGGCTGATAAGCAGCAGCAATTTCAGGGATTATTATCAATATAGGGGAGAAAAAAATGGCATCAAAAAATGGCATCACCTCTGGATTTATTTTTACATGAGGACAGAGACATATTAGTTGTTTTTTCCTGCTTCAAGTTAGAGTTTGTACTGTTAAACTAAACGTCTGCTGATTGTAGCTTCATATTCAGCATACCAACATGAGAGTGAAAATGATCTTTACTCTCTGCAATAAAAAAAAAAAATTTGTCAACAATGCCAAACTTCTCCTCTAACTATTAACTTGAGCTGTCTCATGAAGATAGATATTAAAAAGGAAAGACTGCTCTAATGTTTCTACTTCACAGCACAACACAGGGAAGTGCAAAAAATATCTTAATCCGATCTGATCTAGATCTTAAAGAAGAGGGCTGAAAAGCGAGAGCTGAGGTGTGTCTGTGTATACAGTTGGAATTGGTGCTTGAAGAGGATATGATTAAAACCCTGCGGGTTCTGGGGCATAAGGAAGCACAAGAGCTGCTCTCATTGGCTGCTGATGAGTCAACACTGACACCACAACCGAGGACGCAAGGTCGAGTTCAAGCTTGTTAGGTTAAGTCAGCTGATAAGTCGGCAGAGATGTGGAAAAAAAAAAAAAACTAAGGAAAGAATATCTATTACCTCCATTTTAGAGAACACAAGTAAATATAGAGTTCATTTCCTCAATGACACATTTGATTTGCTATGAATGCATTCAGTTTCTGAGGAGAACAAGAGGGGACGTGATATTTTGCACATACTTAAGCAGTACCAACTGTGCTCTGTTCCCAGAACAAAATGTTTGCCAGACACTTAATGTACAGCAGTTGTTCCACTTTTTTGTTTGGAGCTGTGCTGTGAATTAAAGCAGATTGCTCCAGGAATGCTCTTGTTTTTCTGTTACCTCACAGTCCATTAGGACGATGCTCTTAGGTTTCTCATGCTCTACAACACTGGGGGAAATATGAGACATTTGAGGGAGTGGGTGGAGGGTGCAATGAGGTGTGTGTGTGTGCTGAGTGACTGTATGTTTCTATGCTGCCCTTCTCAGACACCAAAGGGCTGTTAGAATACGTCATGGTTGCCTGCAGTACTGTGTCACGCTGTCACGTAATCACATAACTGACTCTATGTCATCCTGAGTTAAAATACCACAAGGAACCAATTTCTTTTGCCACTTAAAGACCTATATAACATGTTCTGCTGTGAGTGTGAATTGAGTAACGTCGAGTATACTTAAAATGCCACCACCCCAATGAACTGGGACAAATGGGTTTGTTGGCAACACACTCAATTACTTGGGCTTGGTGTTTTTTATTTGAGATACAAAAAAATCCAAGCAGTTCCACACTGCATGCTGAAAATAGCATATTACATATCTACCCTAATGACCTACAACATGTTATATACACAGTGTACAGAGAGACTTTTTCTTTGCAACTGCAGGTGAGTTATTCTCTCTTGTCGATGTTAGAGGAATCAGAGAATACAAAACCTGCATATTATGATTAAAATACTGTCTGTTATGAAAATAAAGCCCACTTGTCATATGCATCTACTGTAAATACACACTGGTAAAGATACCAAAATAACACTTTTACTACTAAAGGTTTTTGATTAAGCTAAATAAGTCCAGGCATAATGCATTGGTACTGTATTGTTTTACAAGGAGTCTAAAAATTCTTGAATTGCATCTACAGTCTTTCATGATTTACATAACCAATTACTTTACAAGACCCATATCCGGCCAAGCACGTCAATACTTGATGCTACAAACACAATTTCATTGGTATATAAAAATGGTCAAAGTTCAAAGCCAAGCCCTAAATGGATTACGTCAGAACTTTCATGTATCATGCTATTGGCTGAATCTCAGTTAAAAAAATGGCTCACATGTCTGCCATGCTTTAATGCATAAACATACTTTGCCACCCACACAAACACATGCTGTTTTTTAAGTTTTTTTTCACAGGATTACAACGGCACTGTTGTTGCTGTAGAAAAATGAACATTCCAAGTTAAAGTGGCACAGAAACAAGTGCAGTCTTACCTATAAAGGGGATTGAATCCAAGGAGTCATCCAAGTTGTTGGAGCCAGACTTTTGTCGTGTGTCTCCCAGCCTTCTTAGATGCATCTCCCTGCAGCTATCATTAGACATCAAGCACATGGCTCCATCTGCAGAGCCCGCCTTCACCAGTGGTGGTGACTTATGAGTCACCCCTCTCTGGTTGTCATTAACAGCTAGCACATAGGACGGAGGGCGAATGTGGGGAGCTCCAGAGTTTTTGTCCCGTCTTAGAACGACGACCGTTGCATCCGCTCCTTCTACACCCTCTGCAAGGCCACCATTAGTCCGTACTGGGGCGACAGCTTTTGGCTTTTCGGTCAAAGCTCCGTTGGTGATTGAGGGACCAGAAGAGGAGGCAGCAACTACACTTTGTAATTGTCTCTGCATGGGAAGTTTAGAGGAGGGACCGGAACAAGAGGAGGACCTGGCTGCCAACCCGGCCTCTGTCCTGCTCTCCATTTTCAGACTGTCGGCTCTGCCTCTCAACTGCAGATGCAGAGGAGAGTAGCCCAGGTGGTTGCCCATGATGTTGGCTCTTTGGTCTTTCAGAGGGTCTGTGGTTTTAGTGGAGGATAAGGCATGCGAAGGGTCAGAGATGGAGTTTTTGACAGGCAGACGTGATGGTCTCATAATGACATTGTCCGTCCTTGATGTTAGTGCAGAATCCCCTGTACCTTTAGTAAACACAGGGGCAGCTAAAGGTGAATTAGATAGTAAACTTCCTCGCCCTTCTTCCTGCTGTCCAGTTAGACTCCTGCTCTGATGAGGTAAAGCTCTCAGGCCTGTACCCTGTCTGCTAGCTCTGGCTTCCTCTCCCCGGGACAGCAGCAGCCTGTCCTCCAACCCTGTTCTATCTGCACAGACACCTCCACCTGGCTCTCCAGGTTGCTGCCCCAGGTAGTCACAAGACCGTGCTCTAGGTTTAGGGACTCCTGCAGGAGTGGAAAATGGCAGAGCATCTTCAGAAGCACTCCGAGGCCAATTCTTAACTGGTATTGTCCTCTCTGTTCCACCTCCAAGCCTCTCTTGGGAGGCACTACGCAGTGGAGTCACTGCAGTACACTGGCTGCTCATCTCTACCCCACGGTCATTGGAGGTGCTTCTCCGTCTGATCTGGAAGCCCACTGCCCCTCTTTGACTGGTGCTAGAAGAAGAAGGAGGTGTGCGTTGCTGGGAATAGGCAGAGCTGGAATTGGCTGCCGCGCGCAAGCTGTCCAATCGCTCCTGGATGGTGCGGCAGCCATACGTGTGCAGCCTCTTGGCGTCAATATAGTCCTTATAGGTGGTGTAATTTTTCCAGTCAATGTTCTGGTGTGAAGAGGTGGAGGGGGCTGTGGGAGAGGGTGAGTAGTGGTTGGTGCTGGGTGAGATGGCAGTGGAAAACGTGTCTGGTGTGGCAGGGGCTCGTACAGATGGAGATAGTGTGTCACCATAGATGGGGCCAGGTCTAGAACTTGAAGAGGGGGAGTAGACAGGGGTTTCTGTGGGCCGGGACGAAGGGTACTGCAACTGTGCACCCCCAGGTACTGAGGGAATAAGGGGTCTGGGTCTGGATGTACTGGAATCTGCTGAGGGAGCGTACCGGTTTTCCTCTGTTCTGTGGCTGGGTCCGGCCCGTGCCACCCGGGAGCCTCTGTCGACTGGATCTAGAGGCATTGGTACTGTCCTCACATTCTCGTTACAGACACACACCACCGTCGAAGACTTTGATGTCTGCTGGGGCGTAGGTGATGGCGGAACAGGGATTTCCACCCGGTAGCTCTTTTCTGTGCCCCCTCCTCGTCTTCCTGGTCCCTGAGCAGGCCCTCGGGGGGTCTCACTGACTTTGGCAGGCTCTGATGTCTGAGCCATGCCAGCAGCCTTAACTTCTATCCGAGGGTAGCAGATGGGAGGGGGCTCTGGGATGTTCTGGGCATTTCCGCTGTACGCCTCATTTCCTTTGAGGTATGCATCCTGGGAATAGGCCTGCAAGAGATTATGGGACATTATGTCACTTCGGTTGCTGAGAGGTTGGAGAGCTAAAATAGATCATATGAAACTCCAGGAGAAAATCACACCCAACCAGGGTCAGGATACATTAGATTATCCTTAAAGACACGTATGGATCAGGGAGCCTCGGGAACCATTTATGAAACTACACTTGAACTACGGGGCAAAATCCTCTTTCACTGGATAATGAGCCTACTGCTACATCACTTATGACTTCACCTTCCTCTGCCATCACAGCAGTGGTAAATAGACTGCATTCATGAAGTGCTTTTCATAAAGGCCTTCGTCCTCTCAAAGTGCCATAAAAACCAGCATTAATCCATTTACGCACACTAATGGCAGGGGCTATATACAAAGTACCAACCTGCTCATCACGAACACATACACACTCAAACCAATGGAGGTGACATTGGGAGCAATTGGGTTTCAGTATCTTGTTCAAGGACAGTTTGACAAGCAGAGTGGAGGAGCTTGGATCGAACGGTCCATATCTGATTCGCTATTCTATCTCCTGAACCACAGCAGCTCATAAAGTACAAATTTTTAGTTCCTAAATTACTTTGACAGCACAAAGGCAATGTGGCAGTTCACATTTTTGAAAGCAGAGAAAGGAAAGTAATCCACTAGTGTCATTTATTGACTCATTGAGTCTTTGTGTGAGCTGATGAGATTATCAGTAAGACAAACACAGTTACTGCATTCCCCTCGATGACAGTAAGTAATAGATAAACACCTGGATTCAGCCGCTCTATCACAATAAAACAACATGCTAAAATTAGACACAGATCCAGTACTATTTCTCCAAATCAAACACTTCTTTACTCACAGTTTCTCAATTTTTTACAAGGAGACGACAAATAAATGTCACAGCTTGTCATGATACAAACAACCAGCACTGAGAATCAATAGATGTAGAAGAGTGGAAAACAAGGGGCAGCTAGAAAGACAAATAAGTAGAGAAGGACAAGAATATGCAGAGTAAAACAGTGAAGCTAGGAGTGACGATAAAGCTAGCAGCGGCTTACCCACCTTTGGTTTTGGAGAGTGTGCCCTGAGGCATGAGGAGAGGGTGAACGGGGGACGCCTCGGTCTGCCGTTTTCAGCAAATACTACTCCTGTCAGCATTTTCCCATAACTCTACTCCTACAGTAGTGGCTGAGAAACTTTTTTTGACTTGAAACTTGAAGAACAACAGTCAAATCTACCTTGTTATGCCCCTAAGCACTCTCAAGTATATGATCACCATGGACGCTTTCCAAGAAAAAAAACCCAAAATGCCTGGTTGCGTAATGTACCAGTGTGCTCGGTCCCTTTCATCCCTTCGGTGTCCGAGCTCTTGAGAAAATGAAAGGAAGAGGGAGTTGTGGAGTTGGACTTTAATCGATAGTGCCGTACCTGAGGTGTCAGGTTACGATTGCACTAACAGCAGTCACAGTGAGTTTGCTGCTTGGTGCCTCCCTCTGCTGCATAAGTCATACAGTCAGTAGTAACCAATTTCCTGAATACGGAAAGTACAGAGCAAAATGTTTGAAGTCTGCTGACACATGACCTCAGAGTTATGTTTTTTTAAGTACACTTCCTTCCTTCAACACTCTATTTGGGAAAATACAAAAAAAGCACCTGCAATAAATAAATACCACGGTACATTTATGGCAAAGAAAGGAAAATATGCCGGGGTTTTAAAAGTTTGCCAGCTTCATCATGTGTAAATACAAGCTTTTAAGGTTGTGTAAGAGGGGCTGTCAATCATCAGAAAAGAGAGCTTAAAGTTATTAGTTAGATTAGTTTCCCTTCTTACCAGAGCAGTGATATCCCTGGAAAACTGTAGTCCACGGGTTAGAGAAGAGCAAGCAGAGAGAAAAAAAGGAAATAAAGAGAGTTAAACAGGTGTGAGAAGTGAGAGGTAAAACGCCAACGATGGAGGTGAGACAGGCAAGTTGTCTGAGAGGCTAAAAATACAATCCACTGTGGAAACGCTGAGCTGAGGCATCACAGCCGGAGAGTCAGGGAAGGAGAATGAGAAGGAAGCAGAATAGAGGTGAACTTCATCAGTGATGGTGTCCTTCTCAGACCTGAATGTCTTCTCAGCTGCTGCTCAGCCCCATTATTTCCTCCTCTTGCCCTTTCTCTTCCTCTGCCCGGAACACAGCTGCTGTAAAAACACACTGGCAAACTGGCTTTCTGCACGCTTTCTCTGCCTCAGCCTCAACATTCTCAGCATTTCTTTACTTTGCTCTGTCACTCTCACCTGCACTCTGTGGTACCTCCCCTCCCCCTCTCTGGTTTCTGAAGCATTTCAGTAGCAGTATAAACTCTCTCTCTCTCTCTCTCTGCACGCCTCTTTTTCCTCCTCTCTGACAGCCTCTCGCTCATCTGTTTGGACGCTGCTCTATCATATGCTCACTTTTGGGCGAGCACGAGAGCGCGCTTGCCTGATCTGCTCCAGCTTCCTCTCTCACTTCATGCTCTTGCAAACAGTGAGATGAGAGGTGTCAGCTGACTGCAGCTGCTCAGCCTTTGGTGATGTGTGGGCTCAGTGTAAATGTGTTTATGCTGGTCTGTTTTGTGTTTTTGGAGACAATCAGACACAGATACAGCAACAGACCATGTCCCTTCTGCCTTCACCCTTATCAAAACAATATTGATGGATCTATCTCATTCGAAACATTGTATTAAGTACTGTTTAAGATGTCATCAGTGTAAATCTTTTCAAAAGCAGAGGCCCTGAAATAGTCTAAAATCTGTCCTTCTTCTCATATTAATGTGATAAAAAGGTTACACAGAGCAGCATCCATAACTTCTATTGGAGAGGAATGTATTGAAAATGCTGGATCATTAAAACTAAAAGACCTAAGTCATATACAAACTAATGGCTCAGCAGATGAACATCAACTTGCATTCTACGCACCCCAGTTTCAATTTGATACAGAGATTCATAAAACATTTTGCAAAAGTAAAAATCTGTCTATTGCGAGCAGACTTTAAAGACGTATAGAAGCAAAAAAAAAAAAAAAATACAATCCCTTGATTAAGTTTAATATCAACTCGTGTTTTCCTCAATGGGGAGAAACAGTTAATTGCTTCATTCAGATCCCTGAGCCTTGTGAGTTCTCAGACTCATTCCAAAATGCCAAAAGCAAGTTTCTGTGGCTTTTGGTGAACTGCAGCCAAGCTAACAAGCTATGTGTGGAATTTAGCGAAACATTGGGCTCTGACTCAGTTCTCTGCTCCAAGAGAGAATTTCCCAAACAGAGGTGAATAATGTGTGGCGACTGGTTTGACGTGACCTGGCACTGTTCTGTTGTTTGTTAGGCTCTGGGCCCTGGACCCTGACTGATGCCATGTCCTCGCTGTTTGCATCACTTAGCTCATCAGTGAGGCGGGCAGAAGTGGTGCCGACCCAAGACATGAAGTCTAGCTCTGCTCCGCTTCTCCTCACATTGCTGGAAACTCGCCCCTCCTTATATGTTCACATCGACTCAACATGTTGCAATCAATATCAGTCCTGATTATTAGAATAAGAACTATAGAGGCAGAATGAGAAGTGTGTTTGAAAGGACGAACTTTTTTCCACACAGGTGTAATAATCACAAGTATCCACAGTGTCCTACATCCATGTTTTGACTGTCTCCACCTTCAAACTCTCTAAACATCAGCTCAGATATTTTATGTTTCTAATAATCAGAGTTCAATAGATGTTTTAGCTTGTTTATAACAAAAAGCTAAGCTGCCAGGGTTTGGGAAGCTCTCCAGCTGTGTTTCCAACTATGTTTTAGGGACAGTGCTTCCAGGAAAATTTTCTGAGCTTCCTTCAGTGAAATACTTCAATAGTTTCACAAAATGTGGGTTTTTGTTTTGCTTTCTTCTTCTCTGTTTAGTCATAAGCTCAACTGGGAAATAAAAAGAAAAAAAAGTTTCTGGTAACAGGTACTATCCAAACTTTTGCCAGTGGAAAACCAAAACACAATGGTTCCCAGTGTGTCAAGTCAAGTTGTGACATGCAGTGGAAATAATGCACACGTTTTGTCATCAAAGTGAGGTTCCCAGATTTGGTAACATCCTCTAAACACACAAGAATCTGTGCCAACTGACCACGTATAATAATCTCACTACAGTTTGAAGACACTAGACACAAGTATTGGGCGGATGGACAAATTAATTTTTACTGAGCATCAGCGACCATGTCACTCTCTAAAATTAAGATTTTAAACATTTTCAGTTTACAAAAGTTTCAGAAGCCAAGACTCAAACTTTTTATTAAACCTGCAAATGATCATAAAACTTTGAAGAGTAGTTTGCTACTGCGTAATCACACAAAAAGAGCATTTTCCTGCAATACTACTGATAAATGAGTACTTACCAGCTGCAAAATGTCCTCATCTTTTGGCATCACACAAAGTTCCAGTGAGGCATCGCTGAGAGAAGAGAGGGTGTTTGGGATGAGAGAGAATGAAAGTGAATGTGAGAGAAAGACAGAGAGAGAGAGAGACAGATTGTTATAACAAAGGGCTCAAACTGTGAAAAGCCATGGCAGTTCTCAACAGAACACGTTTTCCTTGTTAAATCTAACCTTTAAGAGTGAATGAATGTTAGACATGTGCAAGCTGTCTGCGATAAGGAAATGATTTTCTCTGGAAAACTGGAGTTTCTCCTGAAAAGTTGCACAACGGCTCAGACTCAGTCTCCGTGTTGTGTTGGCGGTAAAAGGGGATTAGACATAAATTCTGGCATAAGGGTCTGAGTCAGTCAGTCTCTTCCACTCAGCATATTTCCCTTAAAATGAACCATGAAATTAAGAGATTATATCTTACCTGTTCTGGATCAAGGCTATGACTTGCGAATAAGTTTTCCCAATGATGCTCTCTCCGTTCACCTTCACTATCCGGTCCCCTGGACAGAATGAGAGAATGAATTATAAACCTGCTGTTTACCGCTAACGGCAACATAACTATGAACACAGCACTTCTGTATGTCTGCACTCAGCCGCTCAAAAAACTGATTTGGAATGCAGTCAATGTGGTTATTGACCAAGAAACCACTCTGGAGTTGCTCCTTCCAGCATAAACACACATCTGTGTCAAGATCAAAAGGAGAATACCTATACTTGTTTATTCGAAGGACCTCATGTGAGGATCCATGTCCATTCAAGTTTTCTGAAGATGGCCATCTTGCAGGAAGAGACTTTTGGAGAGAAACTAGATAATTGTGGGAAAACACTGCACTCCCCTGTCCCAGGAGAAGTGAGTGAACAGATAAAAGCAGACAGTTTAGAGGGCTTGTCCAGGCCACTTAACATTTCCTGTAATACAGAGTGCTAACCTGGCAATACTGCTGACAGCACGGAGTGCACGGCGTCAGCTGTCAACTTTATTTCAGAGAAATCAGAAAGAGCTTTTTCTCTTTCTCACCAGACGGGAGTTTGTCCAAGTATTTTTATCCCTGCCGCTTAAATTTAGAAATGATTCACACATCGATAAGAGGGAAAAAAAAGTGGGAGAAAGAATCAAGGGAGAGTTGAAATAACAGTCTACATATTACACTTAGTTCAAATCTCCCACAAAGGAGTCATCTATTATGTTGTAACTCATATCTGTTTAGCCTGGCGGGTACAAAGAAGTGAAATTGCGTACAGTACAGACGTGCTGGCACGTTTGTGAAGACAGACAGTTAGTCATGAGATTTTCAGGTTATCAGGGAGCATGCAGTGATCTCCTCAGAGACTCTGTGTGTGTGTGTGTGTGTGTGTGTGTGTGTGTGTGTGTGTGTGTGTGTGTGTGTGTGTGTGTGTGTGTG
>JAQMCX010000032.1:2519650-2608432 GCA_029814765.1 Acanthurus leucopareius
TGTGTGTGTGTGTGTGTGTGTGTGTGTGTGTGTGTGTGTGTGTGTGTGTGTGTGTGTGTGTGTGTGTGTGTGTTATGAGTGTGCATACCTGTACAGAGTCCAGCTCCGTGGGCGGGGCCTCCCTCTTTCACTTGCTTGACGAAAATGGTGTCCATTGGCTCCAGACGGTTCCTCTGTCTCCCTGGCAACGACAGAGTGTATGATTGGTCACACGGCGAGGAAGAGCAGCAGCAGCAGAAACAGAACTAGGCCACATCAACTGCAGCAATGCTGTGGCAGGTTTTCGGGTTTTTTTCACTTGTATTATGAATTTAATGACAGCGGACGAAGATGTTTCACACTCACTCAGACAACGCAAATGCCAAAGGTTACTTTAGTGAGGAAGTCAGTAAGTTGTCGGTTGAGTTAAACTGATTATAAAGTGAATCAAATGCTAAACAGACAGAAAGTTAATCTTCAACTATTTGGAAAATTGATTATTTGAAAATAAGAATGGTGTTTTCATAATAACATGCCCTTCATATCTAGAAAAGAGGGTGGGTCGTCTTTAACAGAGCAAACTATGTTGCATCAGCATGTTCCAGCAGCCCACAAACAACAAACTAAACACTGGCTCTTTCAGCAAATAAGAAACATTCAGTAAAAAACACAGATCCTTCTGAAATATTCCTTGACGTTGCCAGCACTTTTCCCCAAGCTATCACGCCCGCTGACCCTTGATTCATCCATCCATTGACTCTATTTTGCTGTCAGATGTGTCCTCAGCTGAGGAGCAGGACAGTGAGGAGAGGTCAGAGTATGCTGACAAGGCTGCATGCAAACAAGCCACAAGGGAGTTTGGTTTCACATGGCAGGGGAAGAGACAGCACGCTATGCTGTGTGATGCACATGGGGCAAGCCAGTGGGTGCAGTCAAGCTAATTAAGACTATGTAAGTTGACTAATAACAGAATGTCCAAGTTTAAAAAGAGTAATTACCAGTAAATGCACAGACATATGTTAAAAAAAAAGGGGTGACTATGTCTGAGGCAGCAAAAAACCGCCTTTCCTTGAGCCATAAGTCTCGACCTCAGTTGGTCTCAGCTGCCACTTGGAGCCCACAGGCTTTGATGAAGTACAACATCAGAGCATCACACTGTTTTTTCCTTAGGGAACGCTGACGGAGCATGCATGCTCTTTTTTATGGATGCCCTACATCACATATACACACAGCAGCAGACACATGCATTAGTGACACAGAGAGGCCCAGAGAAATCAGAGCTCTGCAGGGCCCTGAACAGCTGGACTGGAGCAGATGTGGGTTAAAGTTGTTGCTCAGAAGCCACTTCAAAGATGGGGAATGGGTAGGTATTTTAATTAATCAGTTTACTCAAGCTGGAATCCAAACCTGTTACATGAAAGTGCCAGCTTGTTTCCTTTCAGTCCTGACTATTACCAGCTCGCATTTGTTTATTTTTTTGGACAAGAAATTGTTTACAGAATGGACTGACATGTCCTCAGATTTCCTTTTTTTCCCTTTTGTGGTGACAGCTCGACAGAGTGATGAATGCATTTGCTAGTACATTCTGCTGCCTCCCCCCTGTGGCTGCAAATGTTACTGCAAATGATTTAAAGCAATTTTCGTATTCGGAGGTAAACAGTCAGATTTTCTGGCATTAAGCTCAAACTGTTTGCTCCATTTACACCTTGAAAAAAGATGTTTTCATGTACGTATTCTAACTCTATACAAAACCTTTGTTTGAAAGATATTTTTACCTAAGGAACTACTAAATACGCTGAAAATAAATAATAAATACGCTCACTTTGACAGTGACTGGGATGTTGACAACAAGTGCAGGCTTGTTTTGATCCAGTAGAAGGCAGTGCAGCACATAACATGACTCCCCTCTCTTGTTGAGGAACAGAGGATATTGTTAAGGGATGATTTTAATGGATGACCTAATGATAAAAACCCACCATAGGGAAAACTTTAGTGATGTAATGAGTTTAACATGATGAAAAAATGCACTGATGCACTCATATTGACACAATGTAGGACATGGCTGACCTGAGGTGGAGAGACAGATGTCAACAAATGCTTCCTCTACCTCACCACCCCCCACTCTCTCCCTCCCTCTCTCTCTCTCTCTTTCTCTCTCTATCTGTACGAGGCAAATTCCAAATCCCGGGCCAATCTCACCGAGCTCCAACTCTGCAGCACAAATTGGATTCTGGAAGTTTCCATGCCCCGCAGCTGGATGAACAGGATTAAATGTGGAAATCTAAAGCTTTGGATATTTTTAATGCTCCCAACTGTCTTACCAAATCATAAACTACTGTGTGGATTAATGAAAACATCAGCCAGCCTCAAAATGACTTTGACTGGTCCAGAACACAGAATGAGTGTTAAATAACCTCAGTTACCCTCCGGGGCAAATGTTTCACCAGTGGACGAGGCAATTGATACTCTACATTTGAAAGATTGCAGCAGCAGCAGCAGGTGCGTGCTTCTTGCAGAACTTGGCCAAAACGTCTGTTTAAATAATTGCAGGTTTCATTCAAACTACAGAAGATGAAGGTTTACCACATTAACCCCGTTCAGTAGGGCACGTAAGCTGCTGGTGTAGTAAACTGTAAATAAACTAAGGTCTCACCGTATTTTGTGCCTGCTCCACCTACAAATAAATGTGGCAAATTATTTCCTGTTTGGCATCCAAATGACCAACTGAAGTCTTAACAATTGTGTGAAGTTCACATGCAGTTCACAACCATACACGACAAAGGAAGCAAAAAGAAATCACATTCAAGAGTCTGGAACCAGTTAATAGTTCAACAGTTTTGAATTAATTTCCTGTCAACTGATTACTTTCAGAATGAGCTCATTATTTTAGTACATCACATAGTGTAAATACCAATATGTTAAGCTGCATTTTCCAAAATGCAATAATGTTATAATGTTATGAATTAAAAAAACAAAGAGTTACAGCTTGAGACAGCTTCAATGTGAAAAATTTATGCTTAAAAAAACCACATGTTGACTTGGTATGTTGGCTCCTCCTCACATTATTTGAGTTTTCGAGCACAGAAAAGTAGAGAATGTCTCTATTTAAACCACAACTCTCATTGCAATTACATATGAGGCCAGAAATAATGGCATTTATTTTCCCTTCTTTAAGTTTTATGCAACTCTATCTGGTCCAATCAGGCAGTGCAGCCGCAGCCATCCACTGGCCTGGTGTCAGCGCTGCTCTCTGGCCTCAGCAGGCTCTGGTTTTGGCTGTGGTCCCTGGCTGCACAGCTGGGCAAGGTTGCATCGTCCAGCTCCCCACTCCCCCGTTGTTTTGGGTTAGATAATGTTATTCTTCAGAGGGTTGGGCCCGCTGCCCGCTCACTGCATTAACTCAAGTGTAGTACCTCTATGTACTTAACCATTTGTAACTCTCACATTTACAAGCTCCACACCCTTGTGTTAGTGCGACAGTGTGCAAAAATATACAAGAACCTATGCAGATGTGTTGCTTGTCTTTGCTGTGATACTGAGAGGAAGAAGTGTTTTTCTTCGACTTTCCCAACACTTCAAACACTGAGGAGAAGAAGGACTGTGTATGTGTTTAGATGGCTATCTATGTCCGCGGAGAAATATGAAAATAGGAGGCACACAATCCTGGCGTAGTGTATTCCCCCATAGTGTGGGAAGGTCAAAGCACAAGTACACTTCACATAAATACATTAACTCCGACTCACTTCAAAAGCACAGCGTGTGTTATTCTCAAACTTCTGCTCAAAGAAACAGGATTGCTTAAAGACAGCAAATGAAGCCATCGTGAAAATAAATACTGTAATTCTGTCTTTGTCTCAGCCATTCCCATGAAGACAAACTCTGTTCAGTTCACACACAAACTAGTCCAAACACAACTCTACTTTGAAAGCTTAAACTCTGCTAAGACACCTGCGTAACCCAGTCCCGACCTCCGTGAAGCACTTAACAAACCCACATCCTCACAAACAGCATGTCAGATGGAGGAAAGACTTGTAAATGCCGGCCTCAGATGGACAGGTCTCATTTCACTAATCGCTGATCTTTGGAAACAGCCACAGCTCTAAGTCAGAAACCTCAGCACACACTACAGGAGGGTCAGTCAATACACCGTGAAGCCCCTGACATCGGTAAAGTAAGCAGTTTCCCCTGCATGTGAGTTAAGAAGTAGGAAAATTTTATTTTTATGGTACATTTATAAACACTAATGGCAGAAATACAAAAGAGTCAGAGCTGAAAAATATATATTTGAGACGCTGGTATAGAAAACTAATATCAGTGGATTGGACCACATTTGCTTTTTAACATAAACATGTAACATTAACAGGCAAATGATCCATATGATTTAAGCTGGCTGAGGAAAATGCTGTTGTGGTTAAAAATGTAAAGAAATAGCAAGAAGATAGACTTTATTCAAACTCTATCTGAATTAGCTTAAACATTATTTTAGCACTTCTGTAAGTTCCTGCACATTTCTTGTCACTTGTCAGCTGCTTCCACAACCAATATATCAATGACAACGTGGACACAAAGTGCACAAACTACACAAACATGTACGTGTAACACCCTGTAGGGCTGAACTCCTGGAGGTCTGTGACATGCCTGACAACACCGCTACACGTCCACTCATCATAACAGATTTATACACACACACACACACACACACACACCTGGTGTTTTTCCACCACACACAGGAAGGTGGTTGTGTACTTTCCATCACTTTTTCTTTTAGGAATTCGAAATATCAAAATCTATCCAAGAGAAAGGGGAAATACACTGACATTACTCTGACCACACACAGAGAAAAGTTGATATGATTTTTTTTTTTTTCTGGAAAACAAGCCAAATATTCACCAAGAGAGTTAAACTTTCGAGGAAATAAGCGTCAAACAACTGGAAATCTGGAAATGGATGGAGAGGTTTTGCACTAAAAAACAGTCAAGAAATGCATCAAGATATGTGTTTGAAGAACCCACTGGCTGTAATACTCTACGAAGACTGTAGAGGGTGGTGTCTGTTTTTTACTAGCACTTCCAAAGCATAAAAAACTAAAGAGAAAAAAGTGAGAGGAATGGCTTTCAAAATTGTGTTTATTTGCTTAGCATCTTCAGCTAACTAGCTGACCGACTACAGTAGCAGCCAAGCCAGTCACTAACAACATCAGCTTGCAGGGTTGCAGGTTAAAGAAGCTCACAATGGTGGATTCATTCTGCATTACTTCTAAACTGTGTGGGAGTCGGCCCTCCGCGCTAATTTATCAGAGTTTAGGCAAAGGTTAGATAATCTGGGAAAGCTACACTCCAGTATTTCCGGTAAACCTCTCCAGAGATAATGTCGGTTTCCCAATCACATTTGTCAGTCCTCCTTCTTAAAGCGTGTTATGCGTTTCTATGTTTAAATGACAAAAACAGTCTGATCTTACATTTACATGACATACTTCTGATACATGAACTGAGTCTACGATGCAATAAAACAGCTGTTTTCTGCAGCTTTAGCCTCAGACCTTATTACAAATCTATGTAACTGTTCAGTGCATATTTCAGCTGCCTTGCATAAGATTTTCACCCCAAAAATATCAGTAGGAAACATATATAAAGTTATTCAGAGTCAGTGTTTTCAGCCCTCTTTTGGAGCTAAGAAAGGCTTAATTATCCAGCTAGCTACAACCAATTTGAGCAAAATTGGTTTGCCAAATAAGGGGCTATTGTTTACCACTATATGAAATTTAAGAACCATCTTTAAGTAAATTACTTGGAATTTTGTGTGGTAGATCTTCCACAGTTTTTAACATGAGCTACATATGTGCTGTGCATGAAACAAATAACAATTACTTGGATATATTCCTAAAAAAGGATTTTATGACTTGAGTCTTAAGGTTAAAAAAAATCCATTTGGGTGGGTGCATTTATTTCATAACAATAAACAAGCTGTCCGACTAAAATTTACTTGCAGATTTTACTGCAGCCAGAAATAAATCAGAGAAAAATAAGTAATTAAATTTATCTAGATTTAGGGAGTCTAGTCTTAAGTCTACAGTAACAAAACTCAAACCAAAGACAGGGAAAGAAAGACAGGGAGAAAGGGTAGAATAAGAAGCAAAGAGGGAGAAAAGAGGAGAGAGACAAAACTTTGGACACAGTTTTGTGAAAGAAGGTGGAGCATTAAAAAGCCCACTGGAGAATACTGGGGAATTCTGTTTGCTTGTGCTGCATTACGTTCCCTATGCAGACTTTATGGGAACCAAAATCCGACAAAAAGAAGGGAAATAAAGCGGCTATCTGTGGAGGAAAGTATTTCACATTGAATGAAAAACAAATATTTGAACAGATGGAGAATTTTTTTTCTCTTTTTTTTTTTTTTTTAAACATTTGCTTCTCTTGCTGCGCTGAGGCTCCACAGCTTCATAAGCACAGCGCCAAACGCCTCATTCGGATTTCACCCTTCAAAAACTTGCTAAAACATACAGCAGAAGAGAGATACAGGAAAGGGAGAGACAGACAGAGGAGGGAGGGAAGAGGAGAGGAAGTGAGATAGAGAGGAAGATTTGGGATAACAGCCGGTTGGTATGTAGACAACCGCTGTGAAAGGAAATAAACAGATCCATACATACACACACACACACACACAGACACACACACACGTCATTCCCTTCATTTGCGTGTGTCCACTGTGCGCCTATTGTAAATCGGTGTTTACATTTGTTTATCTGTGTATCTATGTCAGTGTGTGCGTCTGTCCGCGTGTTTTCTGGAGGTTTGAAGTGTTTCCAGAGGCAACACCCAGCTAGTCAACATGTGGTGAGCAGCCCCCCCACAAACACCAACAGTCTCATCACACACTGGCCCAGAGTCAAGCAAATAAACTGCAGCGCAGCACTCAAGGGAGGCTGAAGTGAACATCCCAGAGCTCACTCAGAGAAGACAGCAGAATGAGGTTTTTTTCTTTTTTTCTACGAAGAATATCAAAACAACCACCCACATGGCATTATTATACGTCTGGGCTTGTGTGAGACCCTGTGTGTTTACTAATTGCGTGTTTTTGTGTTTTGGGATGTATGCTGTTTGCTACGATTCTGACGAGCAAAGTGATGGGTTGTCACGTAGCAATAATAACCACTTGCAGGCATCAGTAAGATATGACAAATGTCCAAACATTAAACAAATCTTTAAATCTTTTTTGTTGCATCGGTTGACGGCTCACTGAGTCTCCGGCTGCATGTCGTTTGATGACAGCTAATGACGTTGAGATGTGAGAAGGTCAGACAGGGCGTTTCAGTTTTTTTGTCATCATGGACAAAAAGTCACAACATCTTAATCTGCAGAGAAAAAGTCCCAATATGACAGAAATCTACAAAATAGCCACTAAATGGACTTCTTTGTCAACTGTTTTGCAGCTTCTGTGCTAAGGTGCAAACTTTATCATTTGAATAAAATATAGAAAATGGGCTTTCCCATACATTTATTTCCCTTGGAGAGGAGACACATTGAATAATATTGTCTTTTAGCCCAACTAAGTACCAGCAGCCATTACTGAATCCATGTTCATTTCAATCAAAATCCTTTAAAACTCGTTATTCAATCTACTACGGTTTTAAAGCCAACTATTTTCAGTAAAGGAGCTTAAAAAAAGATACTATGCAATTAAACGGCAGCTTGGATTTTCAGTTCAGAGAAATATATTACTAGTATAAACATTATACCGACATTATTACTCTATTATGTAACCATCATGAAGATGGGATTTATTGCAGAACTGCTTTATTAGACTGCATTAATTTGAGCTAGTCATGTTCACTGTGAACATTATTTTTCTACATTTCTCTCTATCTCAAAGCTATAAAACTGCATCCAAAGTTATAACTATACTTAAATCTAAATCTAAGCTTTATTGTCATATAAAGATTCAAATCTGTGTTGTCTCACTGAACGCGTGTCCTGTGAACAAGTCGACCTTTTATGAGAAAAAACAATCCCCATTTTCCTCTATATAATGTTGCATTTTCAGACAATTAGACTGTTTGTAAATGGGAATGGGAATAGCTGCACTCTGTTTTTATTTACATTTTGCACAGTTTTAAAAGTTTTTGTAATCTGGATTGTATTCTAAATGTTTTTCACTTGATTTGTTTTGCTGCTCTCATTGCTATCAGCCGTGGCTTTGCAGAGAAATTCCTGTCGTTCCCGAAATACCTTTCAGACGCTGCACTACCTGTCAGCGTCAACACCGCTGCCGGGTCCCTGAACCTGCTGAGGGGCGAAGAAGGATTTATAAGAGGCTGGAAGCAAGCCGAGTGACTTCCTGTGGCAGCGCCGGGCTCTCAAGGCAAAGATCATTATTCACCAACTATTTAGCTAAGCGATAAATGGTTCTTGTGCACTTACCACATATTATTTAATGACACAGGCGCACACACTCAGTCACACAAAGGCTTTACATGACTTCTTTATGTTAGAGTCACACATAGGAATTCAAGTTCATAAAAAGTGTAAGAATGTGTAACCGCACAAAGTCTCAGCAAGGTTTCCTCTTGTCACAGCAGGACCCTGTGAGTGTGTGTGTGTGTTGTTTAATGTTTTGAGGCCAGTGTTGAATGAGGCTGGTGGACATGGAGGAGTTAAAATGGGTGAGGAGGGGGGCAGAGTGAGGAATGTGACACCAAGGGCCAAGAGGGATGATGAGGGACACTTACAGGAATCTCTCAATTTCCCGTCGAGAGCCGTTTTAGAGTCGGAATTATCACGGAGTGCTGCGCTTCACCCTCGGCTAACCTTGGATTCTTCGCTACGACTGCCTACTCATGCCATAAACAGTCACTGGATTCATTACAAGCCAAACAAACAGCTAACGATGATCATATTTTCCTTTTATACTGCTTATAAAACGCAAGTAAATGCTCCTTCCGCAAATGTTATGAGTTTGTTTTTAGAAAGAAAAATCTGCAAAACAACAAGCTTAGACGCATAAACTGAGTTGTAGGAAACATCCCTTTGGTTACATCACACGAAAACACAAAAAGTGGGTATTTATTTAAATAAAAATGCACTGGATTATTTCTTTGGAACCACACCCTTGTTGCTCTGTCTTTGGGAGTGTTTGTGGAAGCTCATACACGTGCTTTGTGTTCCCATATGCAACACAGACATGAGATGCAGGCCTGTTTTTTAAAAAAGGGCTTCTGATGAGAAGCAGCAGAGAAATCCTCCTGCATTCATGCTGGGCGGCAGACGTGAGCTGAATACTGAGGGACTAGAAGGACGAACTGGATGCTCCGAGGAATGCTGAGGCCTTGCCAAGCTAACAGCACAGCTCTGACTGCCACTCTGAAGAAGGACTAAAGCTTTAAACAGCGTCTGCCTGACAGCCTGCACAAAGGACAGCTCCACCTGCAACATGTTGTTTACACTGACTTAAGTACCATTGCCCGAAGGATTAGAATTGATGCAATAGAAGAGTAACATTAGTGTAATGGTCTGTCATTCCTGATTTAATCCCTGTTCTGGGGAGTTAATGAAGAATAGCTGAGAGTAAATGGTTAGTGTGCTGTTCCTTTTGCAACACCTGAAGTCTGATTTTAAAGAGCACATCTCTAAAAATGTGATTCATTATTTTAAAAAAAGCAGTTTTTCAACACTTACCTCTGCTGCAATTCTCTTCATCCTGAAAAAAAAGACAGAAAATGTCAGATGATTTGAGATCTTGGAAGGTTCTGTCAGTGTATTTTTTCTGACAGATTCATCAAAACAATAAGCAATAGTTTAATTTTTGATCAAACTTATGTCTAGTTACAACCCTAAAGAGATGTTGAGTGACGGACGTGATGATCCACAGAGAAAAGGAAGTGTTTTCATTATAATGTAACACAGTGAGAGAGAGCCAGTCTCTGGGACAAAAAAAAGCCACTTCAAAGCCCTGTTTGTGTTTTTCCAAATCTTTTCAACACATAAAACCTTAATTTCCCTCGGAGCCTCAGTGAAAATCCACATACTTCTGTTTTAATCCACCTCCCCTCAGTGACACATATGTTCGCCATGTATCCTTTAAGACTCTGCGCTCTCGCAAGGCTTTTCTTAAGACGGCCTGACCCTCTTCAAGCTAACCCCAATATCCACAAACTGTGATTAATCAAGAGCTCCAATCCAAGACCCTAAAAAGTAATTACAATGAAATGTGATGAATGTACAAGGACGAGGATTTTTTTTCCCCCCTACTCCTTATCGCTTTGAGTTACGTAATGGGGGGGGCTGCTTAGGGTTTACAGTAAGTGTGACCTGATGTATTGAAATTCAAGGTTGCAGTTAGAAGATTTTTCCAGAAACACGTCTTACGGTTAAAACGCCAACGCAGCCTGAGCTATAAAGGAGGCACTTTTCTGTTCAGCATCGCTTGTTTTAGTTGAAGGAGGTTCAATAAATCTGTGTCACAGAATTAATTCGATGAATAAACAAGAATAATGCCAGTTTCTGACAAAATTCTGCTTAGTCAGAAGTTGTCAGTGTTTAAAGATGAATTTATTGGCTTTATTTTCTAGTGGAATGGGTCTTATACCACTGAGCTTGAGATTTACAGCCTTTAAGAGGACAAACTTATTGATGTCAGTTAAATTTAAGTTCACACAATGTTCATATCCTTTCATTAAGCAAGAAATTTAGTGATGACAATATGGTCGTCTCATAAAATCGGTCTGTTTGAACGGTTGAAAGACAAACATGTTTTTAAAGTTCAGAAGAGGGGCAGCTCTCACTCTTCAACTGACTTCTATATTTTTTGGGGGCTCCTTAAAGGTGGCATACAAATCTAAATGTAAATCTGCAAAATATTCTTTAAATTGCAGCAAGATCATAGTAAGATCACACAGCCGTCCAGACTGGACTAACAAGAGGCCAAAACAACACTGTGATACCCAAGAAGGCCTCTGGGACAATCTGTCCATCTTTTTGATTACACAATGTCAAAAAAATCCCAACTTTTCATGCCACAGTTTCTCTTTCAACATGCAGAAATGAAGCCAAAAGCTATAAACAGAAAGCACTGTGCTACCTTTGTAGGAAATCCTTCTGTGCAAACTGAAGAGGTTGTCAAAATACACTTCAGAGAAAAGTAAACCCAACTTATCCTGAATTATCACTTACAAAAACTAATAGTCCAGAGGCCATGATAAGCATTCAGAGAGCTGACTCGAAAACACCAGCACATTTTCCCATTAAAGAAGCCCTGTCGTATTTACCCAAAGCCCTTTAGTCTCTGCTTGTCTGTGCCCATTAGGAGCCAGAAGTGCTGTAACGTCAGGATTAATACCAAAGGGCAGATTGGTACTGATGTTATCCAGAGGACGGCTGGCAGACGTCCCAGGTGGGATGATACGACACATAGAGGCCGTTGCTGCATTACTGACACTACATGTGCATTTTTAAAATTAACAGCTGAACTGCAACTTTACTGCTCTTCAGTCTCATGTCACCAATGCCAGTGATGATGACTCAATAATATCTTCAACAGATGGATATTACTGATATTTCCAAGTGCTCATGCTGCATCTACAATAAATGATGCATAAGCTGTGTCCAAATCCCTATCCCATATCCCTGATTTTGGTAAGTGTATTTTTAATACCTCTTACTTTAATTATCTTATCAAAACGGGGAGTTTATTTTAAAGGGTATATAGCAAACAGTATCATCTGTTTGCTGCAGAGGTATGGATCATCTACGCAGTATTTTCTTGTAGTAAATCAACTTGAATCAAATTCTGTTTCCCTGAGCAGCTGAACAAACTGGATGCTGACTGCAATTACTTCATCTGTTTCCAATATAATGTCTCTCTGAGCAAAAAAATTTTCATGACAGTGCCTTAAATTAAGTCAGTTCCTCCTGCTGGCCCGAGGCTTACCTCACTTGATTCAACAAGATTTTATTTACTTTGGAGACGTCAGTATATTTATTTTTCCCCTAACTGTCAGAAGTTTTGCTTATTTTAAAAATTATTCAGCTCTAAATCGCTTTAGATGATTTGAGGGTTGTTTTTTTTTTTGTTTTTTTGTTTTTTTATATTTACGTCCCAGTGTCATCAGAAGGGTAAGAGAGGTTAGGTCACCTTCAGAGAGTTGTGGACGGCAGACTCAGGAGGGTAGACGATAAAGTGTCGCAGCGTGAAGCCGAAGCCCTGGGAGGTTCGGCGCAGGTGAAGCGTTTTGGGCCCCGGCCAGGAAAAAGGCTCCTCCTCTGGCCCAGGAGAAGCCGCGGTCGACGCCTCGCTCTGATCGCGCCCATCCTTCTGCTTGGCCTGAAAAGAGGAAAAACAAAAAGGAACGTCAAGGGCTGATCTTCACATGAACTTTTACAGTTTTTAAAACATGCTCATTTCTTGTTCAATGTAAAGATTAATGCCTCACTCATGTCTGTATGGTAAATGCAAGCTATTTGCTAGCAGAAGCCAACTTAGCTTTGCATAAAGAGTGGAATCAGTCTTGTTTATTTTATATACTTAGGTTTTAGTGCAGATCAGTAATTAGTCAACTTCAGAAATGTTGGTAGAAAGATTTTGTCACACTTGGAGTGAGCTGCTAGCTATTTCCTTGCATCCAGTATTCATGCTAAGCTATGCTAATTGACTCTTTTTTCCCATTTAGTGAACAAACGTGTGTGGTATTAGAAGAAATATTTTTCTTTCTTTCTCCCTCAATCATCACCTCCCACAAAATCCATCTCAGGACCCCTCAGAGAGTTATGACGAACCCAGCACTGCTGTGAGATGATGCATCGCTCCCCCACAAAGAAATCTAACGCGGTTTTGAAAATAATGACACACCAATAGTAAAACTGCCGTTGCCATGTGTTCACTGCTGAAAACATACTCAATGCTACAAAAAAGTACAGCCACTCCATTGACTTTACCCCTGGTGACTGTGCAAAAAAAAAAGTGGTTTTGCTAAAACAAAGAAAAGTGTGTTTTCACAGATGAAACAGTCCCATGACTGAGCACAGATCTTTGTTAATCAACCTGATCTAAAAACACAAGAAATGCCCTGTTGGTGATTCATAGCACTTATTGCTATCAGGCTAGGTCGTGTTGTTTTTAGTGAAGGTGCCTATTTGTCAAGGTTTATGCTTTTGGGAATAAAAAGAGAGAATAAACAAAAGGGTTTATTGTTGAAAGGTTGTAGGGTGTATCTGTGGTTGGTAATGCTGCATAAATAAATGATAACACATTAACTGCAGTTTATGACCTGCAAAAAAAGGCTGCTTTTGAGCACGTTTGAACAGGCACCTCTCTGCTGTCTGTCATCACAAACACTATGGCAGACTGACTGACTGTTACAGTGGTTGAATTAAAGTTAAATGTCAGGAATATGATCATTGTGAGATGCAATTACCTTTCATAAATCTCATGAACATACAATATATAAAATCTCAGTCATAAACTTGGACATACTTTCTCATTCAGGTTCATGGGAAAGTTTGTGCAAACTCTGAACAAAAATCCCCCAATTCTCCACAACATCATTAGATCATTACGAGGTGCTTCTTCTGATTACCGGAGCTATTTCCTGGACTTGATCTGAAATTTTAATATGTAAAATACTTCAAAATACAAAAAGAGGACATTTAATCAGCATATTGTGGTATCCTATACTGAAAATTGATATATTGGCAGCAATCAATATTTAATATTGTTCCTAAGTTGTGGCTTATGTCAGGGATCATAATATATGTGAGCATAATTGTGTTGGCCAGAGCCCCACATAAACATACATATGGCTTTAGTTACTGCACATTTGGGGCTTTTAAGGGCTGTTTGGCATCTTTGCATGATGACAGACTTATCTCCTGCATTCCTACTGTGACTAACACAGGATAAAAACAACCTCTAAATGCTGGCAGCTTTCAGCCTGCGTAACTTTACATTTATGTCGACATAACACAAAACATGCTCCACATCAGCTGAAAAATGCTGATTTCGAAAACATTCTGTAACAACAAACTGTTTACGAGAAACAAGTGTTTGTGCTGAATCAGACTACGGTGAGTCACTTGAGGGTACGATCATGACCCTCGTTTCCTGAAGATGATGTGAAGAGACCTGAGAAAAACACACTGACAGACATGCACACAAACACAGAGGAAGTAGTGGTCACTCTGCAGATTTTATCCCAGAGACTGCATCATGATGAAAGGCTCTGTAGTATGATGAAAGGCTGCGAATGATGATCATTTTCATCATAGATTCATGGGGAAAATATTTTGTGGATTATTTGATCAATCATTGGGTCCAGAATCCGGCAAGATTCTCTTTTAATGTTTTATCAAAACACTTAAAAGATTTAGCTCATTACTGTAGAACACAAAGAAAACCATAAAGTAATTACATATCAAACCAGAACTGAAGCTGTTGCCACTGGATATTTGCTATTTTTACCATAATACTAATAAAATTTTATAATTAATTCTTTAACATTTGGCTGGTTATCAAAAAACTTGCAGATTAACTTTCTGTTGACTGACAAAAATAGATTTATTTACTAAAAATTTCAGTTCTACGTGTGATTTCATTTTTGTGACCAGAACTGTTTTTCCCAAGAAATTCAATTGACTGACTGGACGGTCAATCAACTGAATGTGTCACAATCAGAAACTGTAAATGAAATGAAAACTTATTCAATGCCATTTAAAAAAATATATATATATATATATATATATATATTTCATTAATTAATGAATCGAGTAAAGAATTGTCAGATTTATGGAAGATGATAATGACTGCACATTGCAGCCCTACATGATACATGATAAACATTCCATTCATCCCGATCATTCCATATTGCACCATTACTGAAAAACGCTTTGAGCCCCCACCACCACCACCACCACCAACTGTAAGCTGTCTGCAAGACTTCTGTCACATCCATCATCAAAGTAATGATGGTGCCCAACCACAGCACCACAGGGTGTGCTTTCGTGGTTGTTGCTAACACTACTATAGTGACTCCAGGCTACAAGAGCCTGCCAAGAGTTTCAGTCTCGACCAAGATCTCTTCACAGGCTCTTCTCCTACCAAAATACATCCTAGGTGTGGATCCAAAACAAAGACATTTTCCCCCAGTCACCCCTCTGGCTTCTCTATCCACACCTCTCCCTTGGCCTGTCTGAGAGCAGCAGATGTAGGGGCCTCCAGAGAGTGGGATGGTTGTGTGCTTAATGGTATAAATGGTGAAATCACCTCAAATACCCAAGTGTTATGGAGCTGGAAGTGAGCCACAGTCCACAATGTATCAGTGAGAAGAGGAGGGGAGAGCTGATGCTTCAGCTCAGCTGTTTGTTTTGATTTCATGCCTAAAATTGAATGTTGTGTTATGCAATAGCTAGGCCATTTCGCTCAAGTGCCCCATGGCTGAGGTGTGCACACTCGCATACACACTTTCCATCTCTCTCTCTATATATAACATGTTAAATTATACAGCAAGAGAAGCAACTGCTGCAGTGCTCCACATTGCTTCAGTGACAGACATGTTCAAAGGTACAATACAGTAAATCTGCACCAAACAAGCTCACATAATTACCTGATAAGTACGACTCAATTATGCATTCAATCTGTTCATCAAGACAGTCACCATTATGTGCACGCTGAGGGTTTGATCTGTGTGCTGCCATATGGCGCATTGCCTGCAGAATGGTGCATTTGCATGTCTGTCCCTTCTTTATGTATATGAGATGAGGAATTTGAATGGCCTTGCATGTGGATTCAGCTTTTCTCCACGCTAGTTCTTTTTTCTTTTGTTGTTTTTTTTTTGAAGTGTGTGAGTCACCCCTGAGTCCTCTTTCACTCCCTCTTGCTCCCTCTTTCCAAACTTCTCTCCCTCTCCGACCACAGACTTAAACATTAGTCATCCTTATTCGCTATACCGTTGGAAAATACGCCTTAAATTCCCAACTTTGGAAGATCATTAAACAAGGACTTTATTCCATGAAGCATCAGCCCATACTGCATAAAAATTAATGGATGCTGGAATATTTTTATGCTAGAAGAGATGGTGATATATACACAGCTGGAAAACAAACATCTTCCTTTGACAGGATACGTACAGCAGAGTGTCACTCAATCTACCAGAGGGACCAACAATAAACGAAACCTAAAACCCAAACACACCCTCACACACACACTCAAATTACAGAAGATATTGGTCAGTGAAACAGGACTACTCTGCTGCTGGAGAGAGCTGGATGACGCACACAAAATTCCTTAGACGGCACAACAAAGTGTAGCCGCCTCTAACCTCTCCTCCCTTCTTTAACGCTTTCTATGTAAACCTATACGCCTCTGCCAGACACTGATATCACCTAAACACATTTTCCAGCAAGTCAGGGTTTTCCTAAACACCTCAGAACTGTAACACAACTTGCCTTGGACCCCTTTGAAAACCAAATTTCAAAAGGATGCTCTCCATCTATCACACACAGCTGTCCTTACCCGAGATCGGACACAGTTCTTCCTGGAAGCCTCCCTGAGCCGGGCCCAGGACACACTGCGGTTGGGACTGGTGAGCCCCAGTTCCACCTCTCCCCAGTACGCTCTGGCCAAAAGCTGGAACCAAAGACAGTACGGTTCTGACAGGCAGCCATCCACCCCAGCCAGCCGAGCCCAGGGACAAACTCCCGATGATGGGGAGGGAGAGAGGGGGCAGCACCCTTCAGCATTCACATCCACATCCCGCAGGTCTGGGTGATCCTTCAGAGGAACTGGCTTGCAGCCTGGAGGTAGCCCGTTCCTCTGGGCCAGCATGGCATAGCCAGGTCTGAGATGGTTACGACCAAATGGCAGAAAACTCGTCTAAAAATTTCTCCTGTTCCTGCGTCTTCTTGGTTCCTTTTTCTTTTCGAGAGCCTAGTCCAAGTTCCTGGTTGAGTCCATGTTGCACCTTCTTTTTCCTTCAGTTTGTCTGACTGTCTATTCTAGTCTCAGTGTGGAGAAACAGGGCTGTTCCTCTGGACGTCCCACAGACACATGATGTTTCCACTCAGCCGAAAGCGCAGCGGCGGAGTGCACTGCAGAGAGTCGAGGCCGACTGACTGACGCACCCACCCACTCACCACACAAAACTCTCTCTCAAGTATGAACACACACACCAAGCGGGCTGAAGTAAATTCCCTTCCTTCCTTTCTCCTTCATCTCTCTCTCTCTCTCCTTCTCTCTAACTCACCTCTTCTGATGTCAACCTTTAAAATTTTCAGCTCACCAACACGCACACATTAGCAGGCTGTCGAGACTTATCAATAAATCATCAGAACAAACGGAAGGAAAAGACGAGACGCACACTGAAGTCAAAGCTTAATATGAGGAACATTCAAATGGCCCTTAGAGAAGCTACAAAAAACTTGCTTTCTGCCAGGAGAGCTGATGAACTTGGATTGTTTTAACAGCCAGCAGAGGAAGTTAAATGGGGCTAATAAGTGGGGCTAATACAGATAAGGAGGCATATGGGCTCTGTGAAATCCATAAAGGCACAAAAATGTACAGCCGACCCACCCACCTCTGCATGCCTGCAGCTCATCTGGCAGCTACAAAGCAACTAAAGCCTGGGTGGCAGGTCCGGTGGTTAAAGAGACTACCAGGAGTTACATAAACACTCAGTAACCCTCATACATTTATTTGTTTGTCTCTTTAACAAGGACACACAGGTTATACCACACCATATCATTCAGATTACATCTTTAATCTCTGACAGTGTCTCATAATGGCTGACCTCACCTTGACCATGCCAGAATCCCTTCCTCCTCACTCAGGATGATCTGCTCTGTACTTGACACTATGCAAACATGTAAGTCTAAACGCCACCACCAGCATCCAACAATTCTCACTTCACACTTAGTGTGTCATATTACGTAAGAGGTCAGCCATGCCACATGGGAATATCTCCTTAATCCTTGGAGGTAAACTAACTCCGGAGGGGGTTTAGCAGCCAAGGATTGGTATCAAGAAACAGTACTGAATTGGTAGCAGTTCCTAATTGGTCAGTACCAAAATACTGCAAAGCTCCTTGACAACCACAGCTGTTTTTGGTTATTCATGTATGTATGTATTATTATGTATTTCAATTAGTTTTCTGTAAATGTAACTTATTTCAAAAATACAATAATAAAATATTTGTTGATTTTTTCATGCTGTGTCGATGGACTTAAATAAGAATTTGGTTGCAGAAGGCAGCTTCAGTATCACATCATAACAGTATCAGTAAAATATGCATTGATAAATAATAAAAATTTCATCCCTTTTGGCAACTGACTTTTTTTAGAAGCAATAAGATACTTGGGAGCATGATGGACTGATAACTTTTAGTAAGCCTCTCCAGCAGAAAGCAGGGCCAAAACATCAAATTAATATTTAATCAAGTTTTTATCTCAGGGCTCTCTGAGCTTCTGTGCTGCTCCAGCAGCAACATCAGGACTCTGTGCTGTGATGTGGCCAGTTACTGAATGTTGAATAAGTCTGTGTAACACTGCCCAAAGACAACAGACAGGTCTTTAGTCTCCACGGCCAGTGATTAGTTGCACAGGATCGTCCAATAAGTTTAATGCTTCACCTCCAACTTCAGTCAACGCATGTCTTTCAACAGCTGGAACAGTTTGTGAAGTCGTTCAGGAGGAGAGCGTCTGCTTGACGGCAAAAACATAAATACCAGTCTATTTTGATTCTGAGGAATATTTGCCATCTAAGACAGGGGTGACCATGAAAACAACATCAGGAACCCAGTCGTGGAATGTTCCCTCTCAGCGTTTTGTTATGAGCATCTTGTTACCACATTCACTCAGCTCAATATAGCATGTGGTATTCCGTATGGAAAAGACAGCAGAAATAGATGTCGCCAAACACAGACAGTTGAGACACTTGACTTGTGGAAGCCGAAACACAGTTAAGGTCTACAGATAATATAGAAAAATAATGTGAAATTGTGAAAATATGTGTTGTTTCCATTTTGACAAAGCATCACAAGTCCGCATTACCATCAGAGGTACAATTTCCAGCCAAACAATACTTACCTCCACTAAACATTTCAGACTGTTATAGGGTTTCAGACCACATCAGACTGTATATAGTCTCTGAATTCCTCTAAATCTAAAACACATGATAAGAAAAAAAAATAATCCCTTGAATGGAATTCTTGTTGGCTAAGAAGTCAGTTTGGTGCCATGCAGACACAAAAACTAGACACGCCGCGCAGAAATATTATGCTGTTGTCGTGGCAACACACAAGACCACAACAATGTTGGCCACTGGACTGAGGTGTTCTCCGTGGGCGTTTGTGTGATGTCATGATTTGTGTGCGTCTCCGGCCAAGTTTATGTATAGATCATTATGTCCAATGGCATCATAAAGGCCTGTAAATACTGTTGAGGAGGTGATGTCAACAGATAAATAACAGGTTAGCAAACAGGAGGGGGGACATATATGTTACTGCTAACAGTGAAAATATAGTGTAAGGAATGTTTTGGAGGTGGGTTCAGTATCATGCTATTCATTTTACAAGTGGAGAGTTTGGATCATATTTTATTTTTAGAGCAGAATCGATGCCCATTTTCCATTGTTGATTAATATGTTGAGGATTTTTATTCTTAAAGAGTTATTCAAGTGTTGAAATGTAAGACAATAAAGAAAAAAAATGTATGACATGATCATGATCATCAAATTGCTGCCAGCATCATAAATCAAATGCATTCAGTTTAACTTTGATATAAAACAGAATAAATCAGCAACAGGTTAATGGGATGAAAGCCATGTCCAAACACATAATAAACTGGCCACAGCTCTTTAACACCAGCTAGAAAAATCCGTCGAAGAAATTTATGAGATCACACAGAGGTGTAAATTGTAAGCAACACTGTCCATCCCAAAAAGGCAGCAATAACGAGTAAAAGCAGAGGAAGACTCACAGATAAGGTCAGTTCGAAATTTTACCAGCCGGTAGCACTTTGGATAACTTAATAAGAGACAGGGGGTAAACTAATGGATGTATTGTAGCATTTGGAGTTTTCTGTCCCTCTCTAGTACCATTACCACTTGCGGCTGAGTCCAACACAGAGCAAGTCGGTCTCAGAGTCCCCCTGCTGATAATTCTGCAAATGGCCTCGTGGCTTCACACAACATCACATGCAGGGCCAAAGACAACATCCAGACTGCGGCTGTGGTGAAATGAAGACAAGGATGGAGAAATCCACAAGCTTTTAAGAGAATGGCATGGGGCTTTAAAGACCACTCATGAGGCCTAAAGCTGAAATTGCATCAGCGGTGGTGCTCAAGCATCAGGGCAGACAAGTCCAGTTTGTGCATCTGGAGAAGGTCAGAGAGGCAGAAGTGGTTTGTGTAAAAGTTGCTATTCTGTCACCACAGAAAAATCCTTAAGACCAAAACACTAACAGCCTGAGTTATCATTTTGAGTTGTGAAGCTTATTTCTAGTGTTTACATTTCTGAGGCACACAACACAATGAAAACCAGGTTTTTTCATTTTAATCCAGTCAAATCTTGGAGTCTAAAATATATTAGATGATTATCTGCAGCCTTAATTTGTGTAACAAAGGGGCAAAAGGAGCCTGTGGTCTGTAAGCAGCTGACAGGATCTCTGGATAGAGATTAAAGACACAAGGCACCGACAGGCCTCTGAAATCTACAATAAGAAATGTTGAAGTCTCCAGTCCGTCACCGCGTGTGTGTGTGTGACCAACTTTATTTATTTGTGGCTGTGAGTGTGTGTGTGTTTATGCCTGTGTGTGGTAGAAGAAAAGAGAAAGTCTTGCAGGGGGATTAGGCTCGATTCGGGGTGGCTTTTCAGGACTCCTGGCGGGTGTAAGATCTAATCTGGACATGCTGCATCTGGGCTCCCTGAGGTATGGCTTACTGTAACAAAGGACTGGCTAATGAGGGAACAGACTGCTCCCACTATGCACCCACACCACTGCACACCCATAAAGGCCTGCTTCATACAGCCCTCGGGGGGTAACGAGGGGTATGAACTCCACAATTGACTACCCTAGGGAGGTAGCAGGCTGCCCAATGCTGATCGGGCAGATACTGGAGCAGATTGATCTTGTTTCTGGCTTAGATAAGTGAACCAATCCAAGTGTAGGAGGTGATAATGGAGTCAGGAACTGCATATGAACGAGTTAATATGATTTTACTGCATTTTCATCTGCCAATACTCGAGGAGCAGGGGAGGGTGCTTTGGGTGTACACAAACAAAGAAAGTTTTTTTCTGACCTGATTGAGACAGTAAATGAGGACACAGAAAGTAAGGGAAAGAAGCTGTATTCAAACAGGAATATTAAAAAAAAAAGTATGCTTGAAGCAGTGAAGCAAATTTGAGTGAATTATCATGTGATTGTGAATCTCCAGTCAGCTTTACTGAGACTAAATGTGAGTTTCAGCTCTTTAACTGTCCAGCATCAACTTTACTGTTGTATTTCACTCTCACTGCTCCCATAGCATCGTCCTTGGGCACAGCAGGCAGCTGTTTTCAGAGGAAAATGTCTAAAACATCCTAATACAAACACAAATCTTAGGATTTGCTGGGTTTCTCTTCATTTGTTTTTGTAATCGAGAAAACAATCATGGATAATAAAAATAACTGCTGGTAGCAGCCCTTGGTCGATGAACTAGTTGTGCAAATAATCCTGTGGTGCATCATATGTTTCATGTTCTGTGGATGTTGGTGTTCAATACACAGACAGTGCAATGGGTACACTAGTTGTTGCTGTTATTTAATTGTCCTGCTTCTAACAATCAGTCGTACAGCAGAACATGAATATTCTCTTCAAAATTGCAAAATTTCAAAATGAAGTGCATAATAAGATGTAGGATCTACGAAGGCTGTAACAAAACGAATATTACATTCAATTTCAAGGAGGAAATACTTTTTTTCCCCTACTTATCAAAAGGAAAGATCAAGCTGCAGCAACCGTCAAAGCTACCATTTAAGTCCTCATATTTAAATCCCTTTAACAAACAATGACTGTCTTTTCTCATGCGTGCCTTTGTTGTGAGGACAAAGCTGGCATCCGCTTTTCTTTCATTTGAAGAAGCATCCAACTCCAACATAAGTCCTGACGCAACAACTTAAAAAGCTACCAGTTAAACTCCCAGTGAGTCATGCCCACGACACATTTGTAAGCCAGTGTATCACTTCTCTTCCACTGGCAAAAACAACCGACAAAATTCACAGTTTGCTATGGAGACCATCTGTGTAAGGCAGAGAAGAAACACACAATAGCACCAAGCTTCCAGGAGACAAAAAACCAGGGGATTTCCTTCAAGATGGAGCTGTCGCTGCTGTGAGGAGAGGTTGTGTGCTAGACGTTCACCCAAAAGCAAGGAAGACCAACGCTCTGAGCCTCCTGAGGGGGGATGTGCCGGGGGGGTTTGGTCGGCATTTTAGTGAAGGAGAACTGCTTGATCTGGACAATTGTCTCCAGAGGTCCCTTGATACTTCCAGACAAATGCCTCTGTCAATCAAGCATTCAGTAGCCTGCTCATTCACCCCTCAGCAGCTGCTCTCAGACAGTGAAAAAAAAGGAGCAAATACGTTTCTGATGACAGGTTTACTCCTTTCCAAAACACATCTTGAATAAAAAAAGAAAAACTGTCTCTGTCAATGTTTAAATATGGCTTGTCTCGTCATCCCTCAGGCACTTTCACTCAGGGAGATACCACATGACTAAAAAGAGATGAGACAAGAAGAGCTTCAGAAACTCAAAGCACTAATGAAGACACAGTTTTCCTCCTGTCAGACTGACACAGTGATGTCAAACAAATCTTGTGTTTGAGATCAATATCAGAGGGTCAAGATGCATCACTTGACCTGCCCTCAAACCTTCTATCTTTTTTATACAGTGCATGTTTAACATTGCTTGGCTTAAAAATTAGAAACTTAGGTTTAATAACTATATTATTACTACACTGTTATTCTTGTAACATAGGTTGAAATACAAAATTGCCCATGTTTAATGAGAACCAACTCATGCTGACTCAAGTGACATCACTTGAAGCAATTTTTCATGCTTTGCATAAAATTTACAACACTACAAGACTAAAATAAATACATTCACTAATATAGAATTCCGCTCTTTATGTTTTGAACATTTGTAGACATGATGTACTGAGCTGCATTGAGTTTTTGCTTAGAGCTCATATAAAACACATATTTATATCATTCAATCACAAAATTTCTATTTCATCAACACTACCTACCATATGCTATTTCCAGCATTAGCACTGCAGCAACCACTATTAATAAACTGCAGTAGCAGAGGCAGGTGTTGTGTGAGAGACTAAGGTTTAACCTGTGATCGCAGTCTGTATGAATATGTAAGATATAACATGTTCAACACAGGGTTAATGTGTTAAAGTGATTCTAGAGGCTAAAAACAAGATTCACTCGACATAAGACACCCACTATTCCATCCAGAACCCACCCAACACCATAAACTATCCACGTCTAGAAACACAGACTTCATCAATCAGACACTGAGACAAACACCTGATTCAAGACGCAGGGCTACTTAAATGCCAGAATAGGACCTATGGACTAACCTGTCCACCCTGAATGTAAACTAAGTCACTCAGTCTTTCCAGCTGTCTGAAAGGCTCCTTTAAGAATCTGTGACACTGCCGTTAGCCAGCGCGTGCTTCATAAAGAGCCCATATAGCAGCGGTGTAAGTTGATCTTGGAATTCCCTTCACTGAGGTTTGAGGTTGGATTGCTGCAGACTCAGGGGAGGGCTGAGGGGTGGAGAGTCCAATCATTCCACATGCATACCTGACAGAGGCGAAATTGCAGTGTAATAGGTGACAACAGATGTGGAAAGAGAACAGCTCTCATTCAGATGCATAAACATTAGATGTTGACTTAATTAAAAGGGGAAAGTTTGTCTTAATGTCCCGACGGTTAAAGCAGGTATTTAGTACGTAATAAATACATACAGAGCAGCATGATGAAAAGTAAACCAGGCTGGTTAAGCGGATCGCTGTCATTTATTTAATAGTACATGAGTGCATGAGTGCAATCATAGTATGAAAATAACCAAAGCCAACCTTGAGTAGGCTCCCCTATCATCCATTTAAAACTGGATTAGTGCTGTAGTGCTGTTTTGCATATAGATTATAACATGCTACAGAGGTGCTTTTAATTTAATGTACTAGATTGAGCTTGGTGCCAACGCTCATTTAGATAACACAAAATATAAGTGAAGAACAGATTTGAGTAAAAGGGGTAGGAATCCTTGAATAACTCAAAATTCAATTCATATTAGAAACAGAATAAATTTAGTTGATGCTCAAACTAAATTTTGAAGAAGTTTCTTCTTGAAACTTGCAAGCATCACTGCAGTGTACAGACTAATCAATCACAACTAATGATCCCCATCAGGCCTACATACATGCAAAAGCTAGAACAGACAAGTGTGCAATGACCTGACTACATCCACCAAGGAAATACCCAACATGTCATCTCTTGCATCCAATCCGACTATTTTTGGTCGCCTGGTGAAATATTCAAAACAGCCATTTAAAATTCATAAGCAACTCGAGAGATGCTCCCAAACACTAAAAATTCTCTTCACAGCGTAATGGAATATGAAATATTCATCTTGATATGAACTCTTTCGCCATGTCTGGCAATCTCGTGTTTACCCCTGTCACGTGCAGCGGCTGTAGCATGTGTTTCTGCAACACTATGCTGCTGAACACTGCAGCCAAAACAGCAGCTGCTATCCTCTTGATTGTAATGAATACTTTAGAAACTCATCCTACATGATAGAGGGTTGACACACGGCTTCACATAGGGAGGATGCGTCTGCAAACGACATTGTCTCAATATTTTACAGGCCTTTGGCTCTTTAATGTGACTTTTTATACACTACAGCTATAAGCAGATAAGAAGAGTGAGAAAAAGTGCCAAAAAATATTTAGTTACAGCTGTGTAATGGTTAAAAAAATTAGCCAGGCTTCACTTTTGTTCTGAGAAACTCCAATAGGCATTTTTCAATTGTTTTTGATCCTCCATTTCTCTTAACGACACCTCAGAGTGTAAAGCTCTAGCTATATTGGACATGCTGCAAATATTCTGTTCTGGTCCAAACATTTTAATCAGCAACACTAATGCCATTGCAGTTTTGTTAAGGTCTTCAGTGGACTGTAACAGATTTGGTATGGGACAGATCTGGTATTGGTTATGAAGAGAGGCACTCTGCACTGGAGCCAACACTGATGAGGGCTGTGGGACACGCCCTTTGAACAACACACACGCATACACACACACAAAGACACTCATACACACACATACACAGCCCCAGGCTGACCAAGAGCTGTAAATTACACTACATGATTATGATCCAGTGAGAGAGGGAGTGTGAGGGAGAATGGGGCAAGACAGAAAACGAGAGAAACAGACAGAAATGTGAGAAAAAGAGTTCAAGAAAATGTGCACTGAGTCATTATGGATGCACGTAGTGTCTGACAGAGGAATGATGGTCCTTGGAAAACACCATGGTGCTTTCCTCTGTGTACACATGGCCTGAGTTGGAGCACATACAGTACCATTAATCTGCCCTCCCCCCCTTCTTTCATCCTTCACTTTCCTGCCAATGGGTGTGTCTCCTGAACTCCCCCTTTTTTGCAGGCACATTTTGCTGCAGTTCATCAGACCTTTAGGTTTCTGCTGCAGCAGCTTTACCAATTAAGACGTCAACATGAACGCCCAGAAAAGCACTCAGTGTCATCAAGCTGCGTCTCAGCAAAATGCTGCGGTTGTGTTTGAATGTAGACAGTTAGATTTATACGAGGCACAGATCCAGTTCAGCATATAAGTAAAGGAATAAAAGACTGGAGCTTAACAATCTGATTATTAGTTGATCTCAGACAAAACAATGAGCATTTATTTTACTAATCAAGAAATTATTGATTTACTTTCAAGCAAAAAGATACAAAACTCTGTTCATCTTCTCAATGCAGCTTCTCTTAAGGCTTTATAAGCTTTTAATGAAGCTTGGGAAACTCGGATAGACATTTTATTTACTGTTTTTTGACATTTTATAGACAAAATTAATCTTTGAAAAACAACTTGCAGATTAATCTGTGATTAAAATAATAGTTCGTTGAAGCCCTACTTACTAGTCTTGATATAGCAAGTATTAAACAGACATTTCATATCCTAAGAAAATTCAATAAAATTTTATCAATATGATCACAGAGTTCAATTCGCTTTATGAAAAAACACTATCGACCTGCCTGTCAGTTGCGTTTGTGTTGCTGCTGGGAAAGCAGGCATCCCTTTTCAGTTAATTTGGCAGCATTTCGGGGAGGATGCAAGACAGATTTATGGTCAAAGTAATTCTGTGGATCAGCACAACTGTAATCACAGAGTCGGCTGAACTGCGGCCAAACGTCAGCTGGTGCTTCTCACCGTCGGCAGTTCAGTCTGGGGCCTACAAGACAGAGTCTATGTGTGGGAACAAGTTCGGGATAAGAACTTCACAAAAGTGATGGGAACAAGAACATACGGAAAATTGGACGCTAAAGGTCAGTTTCCTCAGTATCAGAGAAGGGGCGTCAGGAGAAGATGAGATAAGGCCTTCGTTTCAGGGTGAAATGAGGGCATGCTGACAATCTTAGAGCCCCAAGAGATGATGGTTTTAGATGAAAAATGGCTTGGATGGTGCATAACTGTTGCTAACGTCAGCCAGAGCTGCTGCTCAGGGTGGAGTTCAAGAGAGTTCATGTGACCTACTGCAGACATACAGACAGACATGGGATTTATGCAGGGCGGGGCAGGTGTGACCGCACAATAATGTCCTGTATTAGCTGAGTGGAGAAGAATGTCGTCTTTCAGCTGAGCGCTAACGTCACTTTGCGGACCATAAGTTCTTGAGCTGCACGATGTTTAATGTGTCTCGCTGTGTGTTTACAAGTAGACAGACATGTGATGTATTGACAGACATCTTGAGTAAAAGGCTTGTTTCGGTCCTCATTCAGAAGAGCCCATCACACAAATGCCCCATTGGATCAAAGCATTCCTTCAGTGCTGACTGTTTACCCAAGCAGCATCTCCTTTAACGGCTGACATCAGAGGCTCTGTACCGCTACAACACTCCATGCTTTTCTTAAGCCTGTTCTCCATGTGTCTGCCCAACAAAACCCAGTTATGTAATGAGGACCTGGGCCAGATGAGCTGAAGAAAAGACTGTTTAGCTCTCCGCCTCTTTCCCTGCAGCGTGGAGCAGCTCAGCCATTATTCACTGGAATGTTTTTACTCCCATGTTTGTCCAGGGGGGCCGAGACCCTGAAGCCACAGGGCTGACGGATCAGTGCCCTGTGTGAGTGCATGTTTGTCTGTCTGTATTTTCTCAATCTAAGGTAAATTAATCCAAAGTGACTGATTGGCAACACTTTGTAGATTGTAAAAATGATCAGATAAGTGTTTGAATTTCTGTTTTGAGGATTTTTTTTGACAAATTTCCATGTTCAAGGAGTTCGTAGGAGTAATAAGAGACGGTGGTTTTCACTGGTTGATTTTCCTATCAAACACACCCTTCGAGCGACTGCTCAAGGGTCAAAAAACAACATGGTTGCATTAAAGGCACATCTTGTCTTGCCTGACATAGAAGATACAGGCGCCAATGTAAGAGCTCCACAAAATGACTCAAAAAGGAATTTGTACCACCAAAGATGGTTAAAAAAAAAAATCACTGTTAGTCATTTTGGATTATATGTGAAGGATTTTAAAATTCATCCAGGGCACCTATTAAAGAAGCAGCTCACATCAATGGAGGATATTTGAAATACTGTGATTTGTATGAAAGGTACGGTGTGTATAGTAAAGTGTATATAAATGTGTCAACCAGCCCAGACTCAGCTGGGTGCAATTACATCTGGTAGGTGTCTGACATCAAGGGCAGCCAAAAATTACACAGGAATGAAATGGGAGGACTTCAGTTTTTGCCCTCGACATAATAAGTTTCCTAAAAGAAGACATGAAAAGCAAACAGTTTGCCACTAATAACACTTCATTGGCTTGTTTATGAAAATTTTTTAAGATTTTCTATGTGTAATAGCTTACTTCTTGCGTTAGACAGACAGCAGAATGATCACATCTACTCTGGTCCAACATTTTACATGAGAAGTAAATAATAATAACCTTTAATTAGTGATTAGTTCACCACACAGCTGCTCATTTGCATAAAAATTCAGTCTCTGACATCTCTCCAACAGACATTTCTGTCGTTAGTCATCTCGCAGAGCTAATTAGAAACAAATGGTTTGTTTTTCTTTTGAATGTTAGAGTCTGGTGTGAAAGTATGATTTGTGCTCAGTGACTCAGGGGTGATGTGCAAAAAGGTGTAAATAAGAGCGATTTATAATGCTCTGTCAACCAGTCATCTAGGACTACACACCCACTGGCAGTCAACAAATTTGCTGTGTTTGTTTGTTCTGCTTTTCTGTCAACAGGGAGGGAACCATCTTGCATTAACACGTCCTCTCGCATGGATGTGTGAGAAAACTTGTCTGTTGTTAAGTCTGGAGGTTCTGCTTATTTCACCAAGTTGTGTGTTTGGTTCAGATTTGTTTTCACACATCAATTACACAATGTTGAAAAACAACAGAGCTAACAACACTGTAAACAGCAAAAAGCATTTCCTGCTATGAGAAACAATCACAAAAGCGTTATAAACACTATCAATCACATCCAATGGCAGAAAAGTCATAGCAGGAAAATAAAAATGACCATCCACCATTTATTTTGTTTTCCCCAAGTGAAACTACATTAGCAAACAAACTATCTTGAATTCTAAATATTGTTCTAAACATAAAATCTAAAAAAAAAGAGTCTGAGCCCAGTAATAACAGATGCATCACAATCATGAGGATTCTTTGTAGATGTTGAAGACCACCAGCAGAAGTCAATGACGTGCTCTGCTGGAGCGCTCTATCCAGATACAGACAGTTTATTGTAAGAAATATTGCCCTTACAGTGCTGGAAACAAAAATTCTTAAATCAATATCCTAAATATTTTCAACCACAGCAGGCACCAAAGTAAAATATTTAACTTCCCTTTGCTTACTTGTCACTTGAAGGGAAACTCACCCTGCAGCCATCCTTCAAAATAAAACATAAAACCACATGCAGCACATATACACTATGCAAAAAAAATACAAATAAACACAATCTGCCCCCTAAAGAAACAACTGTTATCAAACACAAAGACCCAGAGGCAGGTGGCCAAAACTTTAAACTGCCCTGAACAAGAAAACAAGAATACTAACAAATCAAAAAGATCATATGCACTAGTTGAACAAAATTTGTCCAAAGCTGTGACTCATCAGTGCTTATTTGCCCCAGGATGTGGCATGTGCAAGCATAAGTGTTATTGTAAGAGAGAAAGAGAAAGGGCTGCTGGTGGTACTGCAAGCCCAGATTGAGAGCCAGATGGCTTCACCAGAAAACTCCTATGACTGCCACTTGCTTGTGTGGATGGGAGGAGGGGAAGGAGTGTGTATGTGTGTATTATGAAAGTAAGTCAGTGATGGTGGCAGCCAGGCTGAGCCAAAGCATCTGACTAAGTGTCAAACCTGTTTTTTTTTTTTAATCAGTTTGTGGGAGAGTGGATGATTTCTGCTGAGGATGGAGAGGACACCTGCATTCAATCCATATGTATTAACCAAACAGTGATGGAAAACACTGGCAAGCATGTACTGGCACACACACACACACACACACACACACACACAGACGCACACACACACAGCTTTCACTGGCAAGTAAAATGAAATTAGGTTTAGGTTAGGGCTAAAGGTGAAAGGTTAGGTTTTAACACCAGACAGGAGGCTTTGCCTTAATGGAGTCTCGAACAGATGAAGCCACTGCCTCTTTATGTAATGTTGCACTGACTCAGACCAGGTAGGTGGGTGTCTGTGAGTCTGCAGGCTCGGCGAACACACCTTTTATTTAAGTAACCTGCTGTATTTCTGGGCAAACTGGCAAAAAATAAATAAATGCTGCAGGTAATAAATCTGCAACAGACTAAAACCATGAGTGTGTTTTTTTAAATTTTATGTCTGGCTTTTGATGACTTTGAAAACTCATCAGGTCTATCCTGGACATCAAACAGACAGGATTTCTTTTTTTTTTTCTTTCTGGCTGTAAATGTACCCTCTCATAAAAAGACTATTACATCATAGTAAAGAGCTTCCTGCCTTTAACCTGTTTGACTCCCGAGCCAGGGAAAACGTAATGATAGCGGAAAAGAAAGCAGTCAAACAAGTTGTTCATATCCCATCAAGGGTTCATGGATCGTCTTTGAAGTGGCCATCAACCTGCCAAGCAACACCAGTAAGAGGGCTGGAGACTGTTGACAGGCAGACAGACGTGATTAAATGGTTAGCGAGCAGAGAGTAAGAAGAGATGGCGAGTGAGTGGCAGGGGGTTAGCTAAATCCAGAGCTCATTAGTTTAGCACTCTGCCAGTCTAAATTCGCACATTAAGCGTGAGTACAGGTGAGTGCTGGGTAACCTGGCAGTCATGAACCACAGTAGCAAACGTCAAGGGATGCCCAATGTCTACCTTACAGGTACAGCCGCCTAATCCTTTTAGGAAAGCTCAGATCAGCAGCTAAACTAAGCAAACCTTACTCAGTCAATCTCATTGAGGGGAATGTTCCCCCATCACGTCAGAAATAGTGGCAGAAGTCACTCTATATCCCTGCTCTGCTGCATTAAGGCCTTCACTGCAGTGAAACTAGCTGCCAGACTCAATGTCAGTGATAGGTTTGCAAGTAATGTGCAAAAAAGGCAACACATCCTCAAAATCAAGTGATGAAATATGACACTAAAGCATTTTTTAATCTAAGACTTCTAATATTTGTATTTACCTTCCAAAAAACATTAGAAATCATTGTTAAAAATGCATGATGTGAGAATGCGAAGGTTATATCTTGAGCACAAAATGACTCGATGGTTTGGATTAATATTAGAACTTTGTTTAGGTAAGAAAAGTATTGTGTTCGGTTAAAATGACTACTTTGTTAAGTTATTATATCTCAGTCTTAATGGTGACAATAATAACAATATGGGCAGGTTATAGAAGGTCTATACTTACATTTAAACATGAAAGACACACAAACAACAGTCTCTCATGTTAAAGTTAAGATGTTTTGTTGGCTCGTCCACCCACCCCCATCTCCTTCCTATGTGGACTTTGCCATGGAAACATCATGGGGCTGCTGTTTATGCCACATTTTGACAAAACTACCCTCTCGACGAGGGGACAGGGACCTCACTGTTTGGACTGAGCTTTGAGGAACAACTCAGCGCTATGTTAGATCCCATTCCACTCAAAATATGTGAGACTATCCCAGACATTTCCTATGATGCGGATGTGTTGTGACCTTCACCCAGGGTGTGCGCCCTGTGAGTACTAACCCAACAGGCCTGTGCTGAAAATGAGGCAATGTTAGCCCCTGTAATGTGAGACCTCAGCAGTCAGTGGGAGAGGTGACAAGGGGAGAGAGGAAAGGGGAGATTAGTACTACAGTATCCAGGTAACAGTCGTAAACACTGTCAAAGCAAGATTGGACGAGCGAGGAGAGAATCAAAGCACGAGACTGTGTATTGACATGCTGACAAAGACCAGCTATTATGATTGTTAAACAACTGGAGAGAGGAAATTGCTCTGCATGTTTACAGTATGTGCATGCTGTGTGTTGTTTTGGCTTCTTTGAGAGAAAGAAGGGGAATATCACAAGAAAAAACAGACTTCTTGCCATTTCTGTCCAGCTTTGAAAGTGCCAATCTTATGGACAGTTTGCACTTTCACATTTAGGATTCCTTTACAGTATATCTCTTTTTCTCAAAGTCCTTTTCTTTTTCAGTATTAACTAGACAAGACAAGTTGGATGTGGACCAAAAATTGATGCTGGTACATCCATGAGGTCTTTTTGCTGCTCTGATTAGGCTGACACATACTGGGCAAAGGGATTCCATGCACATTCTGCAAATATTTTGTCCTACAGCCCACATGGCCAAGATCAAGACATTCTGTACTCAGTGAACTCGGTATTAAAGACATCTGAGGAAAAGAAATACTAAATTGCAATGTACACCTACATCTTTCCTCGGACTGTAAAAGCACATCCTGCAGTGACGCTCTCCAAAAGCACACAGTGCTCCTTTCAAAACACTTGGAGCATGCAGTCTGACGATGGAAAATGTTAGCTAGTAAAACGCTGGAAAAGTGAGAGTCTTAGAAATGCATGCGTCGAAAACGGCAGGGCCAGTGTAGCTCAAGCTGTCCAGCATGGGTCTCTGAGGAGGGTGACGCAATACAGGACGGGAGGGGACGTTGAGGATACAGGAGAGGGGGCACAAATATGTTGACTATTACTAGCTCAACTCCCCCCTCAACCCCCTTCTCCACCACGTCCACGGCAGTCCCACCCAATGCTGAGGCCCATCTGGAGTGCCTCGTGACCCAACTGATTAAAAGCAGTTGGGGCCTTCGGTGAGATACGGCCAGAGGAATGTTGAGCCTGTGGAAAGGCCCAGAATAAGTGTGTCTAAGAGGTGTAAATCTCTACAATGTGTACGCGATACTACTCTGCATGTGGATGTGCACATGCGTCCATATGTGTGCATTGTATCACATGTTTGCATGGAGCCACATGTCCATTAGTGCCAGTCGTTAGCAATCAATCAAATCAGGGAAGAAAAAGCCCTGGAGCATCATTGATGGATGCCCCCACTGGGACTGCTGGGATGAGCTAGCCAGAAGCATCTCTGCACCTGAATCACAGCTCTTCACTCTATTGTTTCTTGACCCCATTAGCCTCTACACAAACAAAAGGAGTAGATTACAGCCATCAGAATCTACGGAAACCACAAGTTGTGGAAACCAAATGTCTCCTCCACTCTCTTTCTACTCCACTAAAATGTCTCTTCTTGGCTTTGCTCTCCCTTTTCTGCCCCCTATCTGTGCCAGATCTGGCAGCTTGGCCCTCTGCAATCTCACCCTCCAAACCAGAAGGTATTTACTAGGTGCACCCGTCGTGCAGCATCAACCTTGTCTTTCAGAAGTCCAAATGGGAACCAGGCCTTGATTCTCATCGCTGCTGAAGGAGCATGATACAAGAGCCCATGGTTGATCTTTACTGCTCTTGTCCCAATAGGGGATCCTCTGTGCGGTTAATGTTAAGCTTAACATGTGTTTTACTGCTTAATTGAATAATGAAGCGATGAGAGACGAGGAAAAACCACACGACCGATAACTACACCAAAAGGCTGGCAGCAGAAGATTGTGCGGTGGAGGCGAAATTCTTTGGTTTTAAAGTGGCCTTTTTATAAGCACTGTAGCTACATGTCTGTCAGAGACACATTATCCTTCATGCATGCCAAAACTAAATCCTGCAAGGAGCAAAAAAAAAAAAAGCTGATCCTTTTGTCACACTCAATCCATCAATGGGAGCACAAAAGCAACTGTTTCAAGTCTAGCATCAAGTTATGTAATTAAAGCCATGCTTTGTAATTCAGTTTGGTTACTAAAAGCCAATTCTAAACATGTTAACTGGCATTTTCACTGATGGGGTCTTCTCACAATCCATCTGGCTGCCTGTTTTCTTCCCGTAACTACTTGAATATTTGGCTAGTTTGGACATCTTTGTTGCTTTTTTCCATTACATTTGTACACAGTGTTGAATTCTATTCAAAAAGTGGCACAAGCCAATAACAGGGAATCTCATATTTAATTCTAATTTACTTTAAAGTGCTAATCAAATTGCAGTTGTTGTTTGTTGCTTTTCGGGAAGCTGAAGTAACATTTTTTTCCCCCCAAAATGCAGCTATTACACAAAAAATAGAAGACACTGATGAAAATGTGGATATATTCCAGCCTACCTTCACCTGTTTACAGATTTCCATACCAAATATTACTTAAGTGATTCTTCAGTTTGGCATGATGACGCGAAACAACGATTTCTCATCCAAAAATGCCGACTCTCCATTGAGCGTCCAGTGACCAAAAATTAAGATTCTGTTTCTCGCTTCATTTGTGTTCACAGACATATTTCAGTGTACTGTTAAGCTGTAATGTGAGAAAGTTTGAAACCCCACCACCATGTCAAAAAAACAGAAAAACAAAAATTAAGCACCACCCAACACACAGTATGTCACCCATCAGCCAGAGCTTTCATTGATCTGATTCATAGAGATATGTTTGGTCTCTAGGTATTGGTTAGGGCAAATCAAATCTGCCTCTCAAATGGAAATTGCTTAAAGCTGAGGTTGAGTCAGGCTGAAGATGGAAATGGAGCGTAATAGGATGACAATTCTATCTGATATCAAGCAAAGCCTAGACAGGAAGTGTTAAAAAAGTTACACCCCTATTACTACCTCAGCTGACCCTAAAAAGAAAATAAAACATGTCAAAATCTGACAGCGATCGCAGTTAACAATTTAAAAAAATTGCAATGTCCATTTTGATTTTTGGCCTCAAGACATATATTCCACTTGCTGGGTTTCCCACTATTTCAACACATCATCTTGACATGGAAACGACACCATTTGATTCCTGCAGGAGTTAATGTAAATCCTGCAGGCTAAAGCTGCCTTAACTTCCACTAAAATATCCCTAAAATACATGTATTCCAATGTGAAATGATAAATAATACTGTCAGAAAACAGTGAAATGAAATCAGCATTAAGTGGCGCACGTGCAGGACCATATGCACATGCAAAACAACACACAGAGAAGCCTTTTGGCACACGGGTCAGAAACTGTGAAGGAGGACTCAGAGCAGAACTGAACACAGCAGGTCTCCAGGCCATGAGGACCACACCCCGGCCCAGCTGGAAACAATAAAAACCTCATACTCCTCATCTCCTGCTCTTTCCCTCCATCTCCTGTCCTTTATTGTTGTCCCCTCTCACTGCACCTCAGAGCACTTCAACCCTTAACTTTGAGAACTCAATCTTAAGTCGTGTGTTTCCTTCACCTTTCCTGTTCCCTCTGGCCCCACAGTTTCTTTTGTCTGCCCTCATCAGACTGTTTTCTAATCATCTCCGTGTCCCATACAACAGCAAGGGAGTGTCCACTGCATTCCCCATAACCACAGTAAACCCTTAGTCAAATAGTAAACCATTCTCTCTGGCATGCCTGCACAGGCCCCTTTAAAAAATAAAAGCCAAAGGAAAACAGTGAGGAAGAAACAGATGGATATCATTTGTGTTTTGAAGACAGACAATGGCAGCGAAAGAGATCTCCTAGGGCGGAGAACGAGGTGTACAATTTTGCTAAAATAACAAATTTGGCACCATCTCCTTCGGGTGACCTCTCGTGTGACACTGTCAGATTGGTTTTACTTGCAATTCATCACAGCTGATTAGTAAACAGGGCTCAGCCTATCGCTGTCAGGCTGTCATAGGACCATAGGTGTGGAGGTGCTCTGAATGCTAATGGGATGTCGTCTCATCAGCATCGGAACAAAGCGGCGTGTGCACACTGACTGACACAGAGCAGGACAGAGGGCATCATTATCACCGTCTGAATCGCTGTGAAGCCTGTGCTGCCCGGCCAATCACGTGCTTTGGCACTGAACTGGCAGCCAATTAACGCGGGTTTTACTGGGGTGCCTCAGGGCTGTGTAAGGACAACAGAAAAACATGCCAGGCTCAGCGTTTCATGGAGATGCAGGAGGCAGAGCAGAAGGACATAATGGTGTTTTTTAGCATTCAGAATCCTTTTTATGAAAGTTATTGATCCATCCATCTCAACTAAATGAAATTGTGGAGGAAAAGCTCTGACAGTGGTAGAGAGGGTCAGAGCATGGAGAGATTGACCGACACACACCAGTGATCTATGGATTGTCTGTCAGGGCTCTGCAGAGGGATTATTCATCCCCCTTCCTCCACCCTCTGCCTGTCTTACATGACGTAACTGCTCTTACTAGGTTGATCGAGTTTAGATGTACTGTGCACCACAGTGGTGTCTCTGGCATTCACACGATGAGAAAACAAACACCTGGGGGGGAAAGAAAAGGATAAAATCACCATAGCAACCCTTCCCTTCCAGCATGCCGGTGATATTTACAACCTCACCTCGAGAGAGAGAGAGAGAGAGCCTGGGGGCTGGGCAAAAGAGCAAATGTGTAAACACCCCTAGATGAAAACAAAACAACACCTTATAACAAACACAGTCACACATGGGCACTTACACACACTCACATGTATGCACATACAGCTCCACCCACTGGTGAGGCTCCTCCCAGCCCTGTCTGCATTGCACCAAAGAGCTGCAGCTTTTCCAAGTCAGTTTTTCATCATCCGGGCCAAGAAGAATCAGCAGCTTCTTGTTCACATCCTCAGCTGTCTTCTCTCTCTCTCTCTCTCTTACTCTCCCATTTTCTTCTCTTGCTTTAAATGAAATAGCAAATTTGAAAAATGATGAGAGAAAAGGATCTTAATGTGCCAATCTTCTTCTGTGTTACCAAGGTTGTATTTCAAGGATGAGGTTTTTTTCTTTTCTTCTTTAGCTGAGCTAAGCCTCTAGAGACTCTCCAGAGGCCTGTGATCTGTAATTATGCCATGAACAGACAAACCTTTACAAACCAGAATCACTGCGTGTTTACTTCAGCTTTTGCACATGTCACAGGGATTATGTGCATGTGTGGGGAGGGGGGACTGAGGGGTTACTGTGGCAGCATGAGGTGAATCAGCACTCTGTTCATGCCGCCTTTTGCTGCATCTCAGCCAAAATGCTGAGGACTACAGCTAAGCTCAAATTTACGACCACAGACAAACAAGCCCTGAGTTTACGGGGCAGAATAGCCTGAGTCTGCAGCTGTGTGGAGTGACGATGACACAGCAGTAGTAGCCACACGATGGATATCTTTCTTCATATTTCTTCATTCTGGTGGATCAAATGTGACCTATTTTTGAAGACGAGTAAAAGCAGCAGGCTGATTCATCAAAAGGCTTTTAGCACCATCTTTGGCATTCCCACAATATTACATTAATTAACATTAATTCAGATTGTAAAAGCCAAAATCCTTGTAAAATACAAATTAACTTAATCATAACTGGTGACTCCTGCTTGTGACACGATTCTGTTTAAACGCTTCAAGGTGCAAGTCAGAGATTCAGGTCTGAAATCTGTGTGTAAACATTAACTTGTCTCAGTGGGGGGTATTTCAGTTAAACGCCTCAGTACATCCTAACTAACAGACACAACACAGGCTTTACAGCTTGTCTACTAGTAAGCTGAAGTAATTTCACAACATCTTTTCCTTTATTGAATGCATGAATCAGCACCTCTAAATTGTTTCCTCCCTCTATAAATACAACAATGATCATGTGAAGTCTGAGGACAGAATGGAGGTTTAAACTGTTTAGACTCAGCAGAATAACCAGGTCAGTCCCATTTCTTATCATATGATGACATCAGTGCATCCAAAATGACCAGAAAACACTTTTACAGATAAGTAATTTTCAAATGTAAAGCATTTACAGATTTATGCATGATTCAGATTAAACGCCATGTGGACAGCGCTCCATTTGGGACAATATTAAGATCTCCAGAGAGCGGAGCAAATCCTTTAGATTGATTGATGTTACGCCTGAGAGGAGTGGATAAGAGGCAGGCAATATCACCCTCAAGCTCTGCACATCTTGGGCAGAAGACAAGTCTCGTTGCCAGGTGCTGATAATATGAGTCTGTCACTTATTGTTGACATGTTGCCACTGTCAGACAAGAGCAGTTCAACACAGAAAAATGTCCATGAATAAAACAAAAGGGATGAAAAAGAAAGAGCAGACCAATTCTTATCTTTTTTATATTTGATAATGAAGAAATTTGCTAAAGGAAATATTTGCCACGTAGGCAAAAGTGCTGGCATGATGTTGAGCAAAGTTCTCATGTCTTCTTGGGACTGATTTGTAAGTTTTATGACTCTCCGTCCCTCTCTTTTTTTTCCCGCCTCACTCACTGCCCCTCGACTGCTTTCATATGGTAATGGATGGGCAATTGTGTGGGCCAACAGCCTGGAATTCCTCTCCACAAAGGAGAAATGGAGATGGAAGGAGAGAGGAGAGAAAGGGACAGACAGACAGAGGGAGAGAGACCAGACAAAAGTGGGCCGACGCACATCAGAGAGCTAAATCACCATCCTAAGATGGGTTTGCATTGTATATATTGGTATGCTATGCTAGTTTAATTTTTGCTTAGGGTTGCAACTTACAATAATAAGAATTATTTAGTAATTTGCAGGCCATATACAATCAACTATTATTTTGTCTATACAATGTCAAAAAGTACAGAAAAAACTTTCACAGAGCCACAAAGTACACCATTTTTTTAATTTTATCCTTCTGATTTTGTGAAAAAATGCATTGGTATTTAATTTATTATCATTAAAATGATGTCATTTTTTATTTTTATGTATTACTTTCTGGTTATTACTTACTTGCCTTGTAATTATCTTAGTCCAAAAGTGCACTGAATGGCACACATGAAGCTCTTCCTGCTGTGTTGGGTGTGGTCAAGCACCACAGGGATGTCAGCTGAGGTTGCTGCCACTGCACCGTAGAGCAGGCCATCCCCCCACATTAAAGGCTCAGAGCCAGAGGCGTCCAAACAAAGGGAGGACATACACGCCACCCTCACATCCAGCCAGACATCCTCAACCCGACAACCCCTCAGAGACAGAGAGCAGGTGGGCCAATTAGAGTCCCCAGGGTCCCCCCACCCAGATGTGAGCAAAGCCCTGTATAATTGGTTTCCTCATCTATGAATTATTAATCCTGGTTGTTCTTTGAGGTTTTTGACAGAGTGGGGTCGTGACAGTGCACCCTGTGACATGCAGAGTCTCCTGTTTAACCCCCCAGTGTTGTGGTAAAACCACTCTTCAGAACAAAATGGAGACACTCAGACATTTCCACGGTGCAAAACAACAAGGGGCAGGCAGAGGCTATCTTTGATTGTTTAAGCTATGATGAACAACCTGCACAATGGGCACTTTGGAATGATACAGTTTGATTACGTTACCCTTTAAACGTCTTATATCTATCATATTTCTGACCAAATTTAATTTACTGCAGGAAAAATTGCATGAACACCATTAATAGTTTTACAGTTTAATCATGAGATGGGGTTTCATTTAATGGCATTGTTTGGGAGGGATGATATGACTTGAAATCTGGATTAGATTTTATTAACATCTGTTTGTGAATAATGATGCAACCCGGTCGTAATAGCTTAAGGGCTGCAACTAACATTTTTTTCATACTATTAATTATTCAGAAATGTCAAAACAGTGATAAAAAAACACTTCCAATGGCCCAAACTTCTCTAAAATGTCCTTTTTTCTTAAACGAAAAGTCAGAGAGATTAAGATATCTAGTTTACAATGACATATGGCAAAGCAAAGCTAGAAGTTAGAATCACGAAATTTTTGGCTATCGATTTAAAATTTTGTAAATTTTGTTAATGATTTTCTTTGATCGAAATAGCTGCCTATTATTTTTTCGGTAAGGAACTGATGTATTAATCTCATAATCCTTCAAGCTCCAAACTGTTTTGCGACTTTTTCAGTCTTTATTTTACTGATACTTAAATACCACTGTTCCTGAGAGCGCTTAAGATCAAACAATAAGAGATCAAAAACTTTTGGCAGGTTGGGATATTAATAGAGTTACCTTTAATGTTATTGGTGGCAGTGTTGTTGGTTCTCTGGCTGTTCTCTCTCTGTCTCACACCAGGTGTTGGCCTGTAAATATTTCATGAGGCCTCTGTGCTGTGCTACTGGAGCACAAAGGCCGTTTTCAGCGCCTCGGTCAGCAGAGGCTCTCTGGAAACAGAGGCCTATCAGTTCGGCTTGGGACGCAAACAATTTTCACCACTGCTAAAATTAAATTAGGGGAAGGGGCATTCCAGAGAGCAGCTCTGCTGCAATGCTCGACACGGCAAGACTTCTTTAGTCCTCACATCAGGCATTCCATGGCAAAATGAAAAAGGGGAGAGGGGAAAATGCATGAAACAATGAGCTGTCTGTGTGAGTTTCCAGTGAAAAAGTCGAAAAGGCATGTCAGAGATATGAAGCCTCAGTGAGGGTGCCAAGTTGTCTTCAATGCATATAGAGACAAATGGATATGTAAAGATAGCACCACAAAGAGCACTGTATGATAGAGAGAACACTTACATTCATATGCTCAGATTCACAGGCCAATAGGCCATTTTCTGAACATAGCAAGGACTCGACCTTCGCACCCTTGCACTTAACATCCCATACAAAAAAAGAGCATCTTCCACTGGGTTTTACCAGACAGCCTTTGATCTGAGATTGCATCCTAAATTTGTATTTCTCCAACTGCCTATGGAATCAATAATATCATCCTTTGTTTGATAGTCACACTTTTTGCAAGATATTTATTTCAAGAGTGTCAAATGTCTACACGAAGCCATTGACTACTACAAAGACCCTTTAGGAAAGTTGATCTGAAATGGAGCCAAGACAAAGTGAGATTTTAGACCAAGAATCACTTGTTAAATAACTTGATAAGACTGATTTATTTTCTTTTTTTTCTAAATCAAGGCCACTGGAAACTGCATGAGGCACTCTGTCTGCTACAGCGGGGACACTCAGAGGTCAGCATGCCTTGCACTCCAAAGTCTCCAGTTCCACACTGCACTACTGAATGAATTCTGTCTATTAATACATGAGATGTCAGGGATGCCTTTCCTGGAGAACTCCAGAGAGCAATAGGGGACAGAAAGGAAGCTCATAAAAAGGGTGAGGAGGGGGTCATCAAAAATCTACAGGCAGAAAAAAAGGAAAACTTGCTGCACATCCAGCTCTAACAATAGTAACTCATGTATGAATGCTTAACATGATTACTTTGTCTGATGTTTGTAGTGGCTATACTGCAACCAGGAAGTTATCAGTTTCATGCCTGAATAGGTACCAGTTAACCATACGATAATACCACTATATATGCATACCACTAGTGGCCTTGTGGTTAGGACGTATAAAACACTACAGGTTGATTTACCATTGGTATTGGATATATATTGTAAACCTTTGTTGCAAATTCTACTGTCAGTATCAATGAGAAGCTAAAGATGCCAATCAGGCCCTACTTGCACAGTCACCTGTGAGTCAGATGCTAAAAAAAAAACAGAAAACTGACCTGATTGTTCCAGGCGCAGTACAGATCGCAGATGAGACTCCAGTTGTTGTTAATCATACAATCGAGAACTTTAAGATGAGCCATTTTATGCTACACTAAAGAAATCCAAGTTGCCCAGACGCCTTCCCCTTCAGCTGTGTATCAAACCCTGCTGTGCCTGGCAGCACCCTGCTGACAGCGACACTCCTCGATGCCACCTTGACGGAGAGGAGGGAGCAAGGAGGCGAGAGGTAATCATCGGCAGAAGGCAAAGGGTGCATCTCCATGTCCATCTGCAAGCCCAGCGGGCATCCTATACTCTGTAGTAGACATCGCCCCAGTCGTGCTTCATTAGCAATGTATTAATGATTCATGCTCCAAAAAAAACTCAGGGGATTATCTGAGATGTAACACTAAAGAAAAAAAACTGCCTCCTTTTTGAGAGAGGGATCCAGCAGAGTTACAGCAGTACGGAGCAAAAGAGTCCTCCTGGTTATAGATGCATCACCATGGTAAGGAGATTAAAAGACGATGAAGCACACCGCACTTTTTTCTTGTCGCCTGCCTTTGCGTACTGGTAACACCCTCTTTTTGAGTCTCTCTGTGTCTCTTCCTGTTATGGTGTCTCTCCCAGCTGGTTGTGCCTGCCTGTGCTTGTCTCTGCGGCGGTACCAGCCTGAGACAGTCGAAGAATCAGTGCTGCAAAGGCTCACCCTAATTCATCACGCATCAGGCCGCAATGCAGGACATACAACCGATGAGGAAGGAATATCCCCCTTCTTCCTTTTCCTCCTCTCTCTGACTCTTCATACCTGAGCTTGAGAAAGGCAAATGTCTTTCCTTAAATAAAAATCCACCTGAGGGTTGTAACACCTGATGAGGTTTTAAGTTGTCTGTGTGATCCTGTGAAAACCTATAGAGGAGAGGACTCTGCAAGCTCTCTGCCTTTAACTCCAAACCTGACTGATGTTGCACTTTGCAGGCAATGCAGGACTCCTGCCTGAGTTATTTATTTCATTACTCTGCAAAAAAAAAACCCTGCATCCTACTACACAGGGGAGAGACTCTCTGACAAAAGGGAAAGGGAAGTGCTGCAACCCCCACCACTGCAAAGACTGAAGCCAGCTCTTACAGTAAGTAAATGAACATCAAGTTGAAGGCTTCCTCTCACTATGGGTTGTCAAAAAAACAGCTTATAAGTGGAAAAAGATATGCTGGTAATGCATGAAGAAAGAATTAGGAAACTACTGGATGCCAGTAAATAGCTGTCTGCAATTGTTTATGTTCCTTCCACCCTTTGATGCTGTTTGACGACCAGATGGTCATGATTGTGACATGGGGCTGTAACAAATAGTTTGAAGCTTCAAAGCTCATAACATTGACATTTGATTTCTGAATCCACAATCGATTGCAAATGCTATTGCACTTAATACAGAGATTCGAGCATTGTGTGAGTTGGATGGGCAAAGTGGATATACAGTTGCTGATGATGATCAAATGTAAGAATCCAGAGTAGATCAGAGCTTTTGGAGAAATAAACACCTGGAGTCACACAACCTGCCCTGATCTGGAGCTTTTCAGTGGCGAAAGGAGAGTCCAGAGTTTATATTTAACCTTTTGGATTGAAAACAAGGATTCATTTTCAACTAAACCTTCAAATGTTCAAGCAGTTCAACATGTGCAAGTAATGCCTTTTATTACCTCTTCAATACAATGAGTCATTCCAGCCTTTTTTTGAAAAAAAATTACAGGAATCCCAAGGAAGTCAGTTGACAATGAAAGTTGAGAACATATTTGCACCAATTCTTGTGGAAAAAACTCTGAACATACATCAGAGATAGGATAAATCACAAAAGAAAGGTAAAGACAACTTAAGTGAACTTACAGACATCAGACTGTGTGTTGGGTCAGAAGGCTACACACACAGTCTGGTAGGAAAGGTCAGCCAAGTCCCACAGGCCACACTTAGTGACCAGACATGGCAACCCTGGGCCCCACAACACACCATCAACAGACGAGTTGAGGAGGTGATCTAACTCCTCTCCTCTTCTTTGCCCCCTACGACTCCAAATCCACCTTGTGTTCCCTTTTACAAAAACAACACTTCCTTGCTTTCTCTGAACTAAGAGGCCTGGCTAGGTTAGGTGAGAATGATTCACTGGAGGAAAAAAAGTGCTTATTTTCACACTCAAGTCAAGAAATGAATATGTCAGGCCTGCTGTCACACAGTCTGAGCACAGGGGCAAAATACCAGGCAAGTTCAACATACCCCGGCTTTTTTCAGCTTGAGCTGTCTTGACAAAAACAAATTCCCAATCAGATATAATGAGTATCACGATGGTGGTTATCAACCTTCTTTTGCTAATCAAGGTTTTCTTCATCAGGTTCTGTGAGTGTTCCCATAAAAAAGGATGTTTGGTGTGTCATTATCCTCTTCTTTTGCAAGTACAAATCATGTCACACTTACTTCAGTCAAGAGGAACAGGTCATTATAAAGGAGAGCTATGAAGAGCGTAAAAAAAATATTACAACAAAAAGCAACACTATTGCTGCAAAAAAGATAAGAGAGGAATGCAGGCACAAATGTCTAAATGCCTCAGCTGCACATCACAGAGTTCTCAGAGTTTAAACTTCATACAGCATATTTAACCATATTAATCAAAAATTACATTTTGCCTACAATGCTGGATCAGGTATCCATGCATGAGTCTACTCACTCATCCAATACTATTTTATCTATTTATCAGAAATGGGGCCACTGTCTAGCAGCATCTCATACACCTGCATACACCTTTAAGCGACAGATTTTTACTGAACAAATAGGCAGTTTTCTAAACAGCAAAGGACTTGTAACTTCAAGCACATTCATAACATTACATTCATGCATGGTTAGTAGTCAAGTAGTGGCTGATAAACAAAACATGACAAATGCTTAAGAGGTCAAAGAGATGAATACGATCAAATCAACTGAGATGTTCACAGAATAACTAGGCCAGCTGACTAACAAACTCTCTAAATGCAGAGAAAAGGTCCAAAATAATAAACTACCACTAAAATGTTTCAAAAAAAGCTCACCACCGTGTTGGTATTAAATACTCACAATGTGGTGTGTTAATGAGAGCTTGCTATCTCTCCATAAAAAGTGGCGAAAATTTGTTTCAGGTTTTGTGCAGCTATTTGGGATCTGTCAGACATAAGACATAACCATCTATGACTAAACATCTACACAGTGAATTGCTGTGACATCATGCAGGAACGTGCATGTGAACTGTAACCGCAAAATTCCCCCAATCACATGCTGTAAAAGCATGTGCCCTACCCCCATGCAGAAGCCAATATAATCTAATCAATTCTGAGTTATGGATCTAGTGGAGCTCAGTGCAGCACCCTCCTACAGTAGCATGCAGAAGCGCCATGCATGTTTTAAGGATGTCAAGGTTACAGCATTTCACTGACAGAAAATAGATGAGGACGTCAGGCCGGGAAAAGTAACTCCATGACAGTCATGTGGTGACTTGAAGCTTATTGAGACGGTTGACAGATGAGCTGAGTGATTAAATTCAGTGTAGAGAAAGCAGACAACATACACATTCAGTCAACAGGTTTATCAACTTCTGTTCGGTTCACTAAGACTGCAGGTGGATTTTTGTGGCCTTCAGCTGTTCCAGTCTGAGATCTTTAGATCTTAAGTTTAAGATTATCATCAAAATTGGTTAATTCATTGATTGGTGCTTGTTTGATGACCAGCCAGTCTCTAAAAAGTCAGAAAATGATTCGAAAAACTTTAAATTTAAAGATATTAAATTCCTACAGGAATAAACCTAAAAAAAAGTTGTTTAATATCACCTGTTAATTTCAGTGGGTCTTTTGTGTTTTGTTTTCTCAATAACTGCAAGTCTGAGTATTTGTGGTCAGTTTGAAGGAATCATGTTTACTGTAACTAACGACTCACTGTAACTTCAGTATTGAACTCCAGAGGAGACTCGAGTTCCCGAAACAGAGCAGCTCTGCCGTTCATTCATGAAATCATTTGTTCAGCGCGGTGCCCTTGTTCATTTTCACTGCTGATGCTGAACGGAAATAATTTGGTTTCCTGCCAAAACCTCAAAGCCACACCAACGCCCAGGTCGAAGATATGTTCTCATAGCACCTTCTTACATAAGGGCTGATCAAAAACCAACACAGCCCATACCCACACGGACACATCCGGTTTAAATGCAGAAAAAAAAAAAAAAAAAAAGTACCTCCAGCAGTCATATGTACATTTTTTTATGCAGGAGTTTGCAGAAGCAACACAAGTTCATCTCTTTTTGCACTGTCATTTAAAATATATTCTCCTTTAGATGTTAGAATGCATCTACCAGCTAATACACAGTGCATTACATAATTTGTCGAGGATGATAAAAACTACCAAAGAAATTAACTCAGCAGATTAACTGAGCACTTTATTTTCTTCACACACACACACACACACACACACACACACATTCACACATACACACCTCCTGACTAGTGTATGTCACGTCTTGGAGCCAAAGATAGAGCCAGATAGGGGGCAAGTGTTTTGACGGTGAAGCCTTGGGCATGTGTAATGGATAGCATCTTCAGCCTCACTGAGCATTAGACTGGTTCTGTTCTGCCTGTCTGCCTGCATCTGCACCCCCCCACCTCCAAACCCCTGCCCCACCCCATTTTTTTTTCTTCCCTCCATTTATTTTTTGAAGGAACCAAGGCATCATGGCTGTGACATAGAGCCAATTGACAAAACAAAGGGCAAAAAAAGATGAAGGGTGGCTTTTTTTTTCCAGTGGTTGATCTCTCATCTGCCTCAACACTCCCCCCGTCCCCTTCCTGCCTCCTTCCTTCCTCCCTTCCTCCACGCATCCATCCATCAGTCTTCCATCCAGTGGAATAATGGTCTTTAGTGTGACTGCTGCAAGTCTGGACTGAAGGATGACATGCAGAGGAGCCATGCCGAGCATGAACGTCAGCTCTCCACAAGAGGAAAGAGATAAGAGGACCGCCCGACACACACACACGCATACAGTTTGGGTGACCTTGAGTCTGATGCAGCACGCGTACAGATTTCCCTTTCCGTCTTTTCCAGGAAAAAATTGCCACAATAGCTGGGAAGTTTAATTGCCACAATAGCGTCCAAAGCACACAGTGTGGTTTCAGTTTAACAATGACTGCTGTGAGGCAGAACTGGTGTTTTGCAAAATTATGGACACCCTTTGGAGAACGTGCTCGCGGTCGTTCCTAAGACGCTTCCTCTCTGCGAGTGTACGTCCCCACACAGAAGCCAGGTCATGTCCAAGTCAGTGTCTTGTTTGGTAGAAAGAACAGACCTTAAACGCACCACAGAATGCACATTTGCTTTTAAAATGTATGCAAATCAAAATTTTGTTGTTTTTTTTTACTGCTCTGAGTGATGAACTGCCTCTAAACACAGATAAACGTTCAGGTCATTTCCTTTCAGATGCACTGTAATCACTCTTCTACTTTCTGTTTTGTTTTTTTTTTTCACTGTAAAGACTGAAATAAACCATTAGACTTTCAGAGAGTGACATCATAGGGAGCTTCATTGTTGCTAGGATGTGAGAGTGGAAATTTATGCAGCTTTTTGACACCAAGAATTACCAGCTGGAGATGTACATGGAAAAACTGGAGGAGACTGAGGTGGAGTTTTTCTATTTTCCACTGAAAAAAAAAAGGCTCACATGGTGCAAACCGGACCACCGTGGACTTCCCCGAACCCTAAAAATGATACGGTCCTTCCCAACATTCACACATTCACAGCTTGTAACAGCTTTCAGGAGAAAACTGATGGCGATTCCAGTACAGTGATTCCATTTTCCCTCTCCGGCGAGCGCAGCATTCATCTTTCCACGGGTTAAATATAGCCTCACTAAAAAACACGCGGGAATAGAGGACGGGTGAAAGACAAGCGTGTGGACGGGGGTGAGAAAAAAAAAGAGCAGGGGTTTATGGTGTTGGGAGGGGCTATATTTAGAGCAGAGCGCAGAGCATCATCAGCACTCAGAGCACCGCCATTGGTCTCATCCTTCCTAACATTAATGACGAAAATGATCAATATATGCCGGAGAGTGTTTTCACACTGTGCTTGCAGAAAGAAAATCACTCATTAATCGCCTCTTTCTAAAGAAAAATGTGTAAATCTGAGCCCCAGCTGCTTCATAACTATGCTGCCAGCCTTGGTGTGACAGCAGGTTGATTAAGGTAGAGAATGTGAATGGGGCAAAGCGAGGGTGAGAAGCAGACGTTGTACACATGGGGTGTTTTTTCCTTAATGACCAGGGCAGCTGTGCCCAAATTACCCCCGCGTTGCTGCCATTGCTTCGGCGGTAGCAGGGTGGGGTTTGGTGTCTGTATGCCTTTGGGGAGGTGGGGAGTCTTAGAGAAGACACCCCTTGCATCTCCCTCATTAGCGAGGCAGGATGATGCAGCGAAATGGGTGGGGGAGAGGGGAGCCTCATCCCGCCTGGGGTCTCTCTCAACTCTCATTAGACACCAAGGGGGGCAGCAGTTTGTAAGCAGCGAAGCCTGAAAAGTTGGGTGAGATTGTTGTTTTTTGCTGTAGGAGGCATCAGGTGGATAAAAAGACCTGCCTCACTCCTGAGTCAAACCCCAGGCTGCAAACAATCAGGCTCAACACCAGCACTGACTCACAGGTGACTCACATTTTTCTGCACACATGTGGAGGTGTGTGTCAAGATTTATCAGAGCTTCAGGTTATTAAAAAACTGATAAGGAAAATTTTACGTTTTATCAGGTTCTTATAGTGATTCAGCGTGCAACCATGCACCTGCAAAGTATTTTTTTAATCAGCTTCCCGTTTGCACAACTTTCTTAAGCCTGTTTTTAACTAACAGAGTTGAAAAATTCTCAAAACTCAGTCTCCATCAGCAGGTTTTAGCTGACTTACAATCAGCCAAAGCTAGAGCATATCAGAGTCTAAGAAGTAAGTGGACAAGCAGCTTGTGCTGGGAAGATGTGTTTTTGATGCTTCTGCTGAACAGCTGGAAGTTTGATAGGCTGTGGTAGTTGCAGTTTAGCTCAGCGAGGGAGAGTCAAGTGAACTTACGGGAAACATTCATAAGATTTCAAAGACAGATGAGAGGAAAACCACACAGCTGTGGCACTTTAAAGCCAGTAGAGAAGAAATGAAAACTCTGAAAACTACTTCTGTGTCTTTATCTCACAGTTTTTCTGTTAAATATGCCAGATTTTTCTCTCTCTTTCACATAACACATGAGGATAAAGTGGTGCCTGCCAGAGTTATTTGCCTCAAAATAAAATTAACTCTGCTTAAAATTCTCCTAAGGACTTCTTTAAGAAAATATCTGTGTCCTGTGCTCCACCTTTACTACATCAACTGTTTCACTAACTCCTGCACTGTTGGATTGCTGCTTTACCCTGTTCCCAAAGATTTATGTCCTCCATCTTCAGCTAGTTCTGACATAGTAAGAGGATTACAGCCGCACACACACACAGATTTGTGTGTTGCCATTTTCTGATGACAGATTAATCCAAAACATGCCACCGCCGCAATGCTGTTATGACATGCATCAAGCCTAGCCGGACTCTGATGATGATTATGATGATGTAACCACTCAAGCTACCGTAAGAGGAAAAGGATGAGCTCTACAATGTGCCATTTATGAGAGGCTGGCATGCAGACCCACAAAAGACCCAGTAAGATTAGCACAGCAAGTATAAAACTCTCTTTGTGCACTTAAACAGTTGTCAGAGGGGGAAAAAAAATGAACTTAGTCACCCCGAACACTGGCAGATGTGATGTGCTGTGCAACGCCTCGCTCAAACTCGCTCTGTTTCCCTCTGAGTGCATGACAGTCTGCAACTTTTGAAACATGTCACATGTCCTTATCGAAACTAGAATAACCTTTGAGGAAGTTACAGCTGCTTTGTTGTCTAATGGTTTCTTTTAGATGCTTTACATGTATCCAGGTGAGGGCTATAACTGGTGAACCCACATGTAAGGGTCCTCCACTTAACGTTAGGGTTAGTTATGTAGCACAAAGCTTGCATTGTGTCAAAAATAGACGCTAAGGAATCTGGCAAAATGCACACCATTTTAGGATTCTGACTCCTCTCTGCCACACTGTAAAACTGTCAGAGATCACACACAACCTACTTATTTAAAATGTTAGCAAAAATCTGTGAATGCATCCCAAAAAGCTAGAGAATCAAAAGCGAGTGTGCCATAGCGGTACAGGCATGCACACTTATAAGAATAAACAGACTGCACAGTGAGCTTTAAAAGCCCTGGATTCAGACACATCTCCATCCAAAGTCTTACCTCGCAGGACGGAGTTACCGCTCGGTGTTTACTCTCCTCATTGTCCTGTGGTGAATCACTCCAACGTGCTGCCATCATTTCATTTCAAACCACAGAGGAGGAAGAAGTCCTTTAGAGACCACATCGAGTTGAGGAGGATGAAGCCATAATTTTAAAAAAAAAAAAAAAAAAAAAAAGGAAAAGGAAGAAGATCCTAATCCACACCGTCCTCCTTTCTCATGTCCATCAGTGGGGGAAATCTAAACACAAAGTAAACAAGGTGGTGAAAAAAAAATGCAGCTCAAGAACAAGAACACACATTTTCCCATGTAAGTCCCAGAGCCATATACAGCAGATTTTCACCCAGATTTCAAGCTGTACTCTCACTTGTAGCCAAATATCAGCACAATGAACAACAACAGCCATGAAATGCATTTCTGGTAAATATAAAAGCCTTTAAGTGTCAGATCAAAGCTCAAAGTCCCTAAATTATTGATGAATCTGGTCAACCAGGGACAGTTCAACATCTAAACTCTCCAAACTGTGAATAATGTTTTACAGTTATTACAGCAACATTGCAAAGTTGTACCTTAACTTTAGCAATTTAGAAATTATATTATGGGAATTTTTTTTAAAAAGTACTTTTAGATCAATATAGAGACTAAAAAGGTATAAAGCAGTGATTTTTTAGATGAATTATAAGACTTAAAGCTTTCTATAACAATCAGATTACTGTTTTACATTATAGGGCTTAAATGGGACAGTGGCAGGTGTGTAGTCGAGCTTTTTCTTTTTCTGTGCAATTTTGAATCCCTTGATTTAACGTTTTTTTAAAAAAAGTGTCTGGCAGATGACACATCTGTATTAATATTTCTCCAAATGGTGGGAAAATGATACGTGCATGTTAAACAGAGGCAGAATTCATGGCTCTCTATGGGAGGAAAGTGCACAAGACATCCAGGATTGCAGAGTGATAAAAGCACATCAGCCATCATGAATTAAGCCAATAGCTAAATATAAACAGCCAGGATAAGATACGAAATACTCTTTTCTCTCTTACAATATGACACAAAGATCTATTTTGTATAATTTTCCAGTCATTTTTTAGCAGATAAATCCCCTTGATGATGTTACTGCTGGTTGCTGTTGACAAATAACGCTAGCTAACAGAGGCGGACGACAGGTTGTTGCTGTGGCTATAAATGTGAACAACAACAAAAACCTACCTGTTACAAATTCAGAAAACTACTCCGACACAATAAAACAAACACATTGTCCATGTTTCTGGGATAAAAAGGGTTGTTCGTTGAAAGCCTCCGTCGATCCAAAGATGGGTTAAAAAGGCTGTCAAGAGATTACAAAGCGGGATATTCAGTCTCCTTTTAGAGCTACACTGACTGACCGCTGAGGCTCACTACCTGTTAGGAAAAACACACTGAAAAAAACACGGTAAACGCCCTTCAGTGAGCATTTCTTCGTCTGGAAGAACCGAGCAAAAATAAACCTCTGGTGTTCATTCATTTCTCATCATTTCCGAGCTTCAACGCGATGCAAAAACAGTCAAAATAGACACAAAAAAAGTAATATGTACTCCTACGTGGTCCCGGTTGGCGGCGCGACAATCTGTATGTAGATTGACGAATCTCCCGACTCTGCGGAAGCCCCGCCCCTCCGTTTGCTCCATCACGGAGCATCGTCCAATCAAATGGCCAGTTTAAATTTGGAATTTTGAAGCGGGCCAATTGGAGATGTTGTTACATAACAACTATAATAAAGAGTGGAAGCTGGTCCATACTGGTCGCTGACTATGAATTACTGTAACGTTACTAGCTTATAAGATTCCTCTACCAACTTGTTTTTTTAACATATTATTCGGTTAAAAGTATTTATTAAAGTACTGTACTTTGTTACAATTAACTTTTTTTTATTTTAGTTTTCCAGTTTTATTTTTTTCTACTATATTTAGGAGGAAATACTATACTTTATTAGTATACTATAGGTATTTGACAGATTAGATTTACACACAATGCATATCAAACTTTCATAACATACTGGGCATTGTTCTGGATGAATATGCCTATTACCAGGCTAGATAAAGCAGTTGAAATTTGCTCCACTTACAACATTAAAATGGTTTTTAATAGCCTGTTCTACTTTTTAATACTTTTGCTTCGCAGTTAATACTTCTGTACTTCTCTATTTATTTTAGACCTTCCTCAACCCTTGACCCTTGGAAATTTTTGTGCTGTTACAGATCATGATACAAAAATATGTCTTCTGCTGTGATAATATCTATCTAAAAATAGTTTTTTGGGCAGTTTCTTCTCATTTATTATTAGTGTTATTTTATTATTAGATTTGAATAGGTGACTTGTACAATCAACTAATGTGAATACTTTTTCTAACATTTCTATAAATGTACAAACAAACTCACACAATGCTTTAAATAATTGGCTCACCATGAGGTGATAAACACTTTATTCTCACACCCGGTCATTAAGCCTTTTAGACCTGAACAGTCAGCAAATGCAATCACAGGAACATCATTGTGAGAGGCATCGTAAAGCCTTTAGGCCCACACATATGCTGAACTCTCCAATTTCCTAAACTGAACTGGTGAAACATATTTGCCTATCTATTATCAACTGTAACAGCATCTCCTTAACTTTATTATGGTGACATGTAGGGCATGGCAGCCACATGGGACTCCACGGAGCATGAAAAAAAGGGGTTGCACAGCTGATCCGGACAAAGACAAAGGCTGACAGTGTTCTGTTTGCAGGCTACTCCAGCAGCACAATAGAAGATGGGACAATAGGACTCTTTTGACCCATACTGGGGCGAGGTTTCCCTGGTTTCAGAGAGGGGCTATTGTCTAAAGAGCTGGTGCACCCTCATTCAGACAATGGGGAACTTAAACTGATGTAAGCGGGATTCTGCATTATGTGGTAACATAAGATTCATATTCACTTAATGCAATTCATTATCAACACTCACACTGCATTATTAAAGCAGCAGCTTATTGATTTGACATAAACAGTGCTTGTGCGTCAGAAACAAAACTCTTTATGACTTTTTTAGTTTTCCCAGCTAAGCATTTGGAGAATAGCTGTTCTCACACACAAAAAAACAACTCACAATCCGTATCTTTTTTGGATTACATGTGTGTATAAAAATTCACAAGCAAACCATAAAACTGTTTTACTGGTTCACCAACTTAGGAGCCAACAATGATTGTGTTTCTGTGGTACTTTCCCAAAAAAGCATTTGGCCCGTTGGAGTTACTGCTGCAGCGGTGGTTTACTCTCTCAGCTTGAGACACAGATGCAGCACACTGTTGTTTTTTCTGAATGGCATAGTGAGAACAGAGGGTTTTATTTTAATGAATGGTGCACAAAGCACACTGATGAGTGGTAGTAGATCTGCCCGAGTGAAGTGAATGCATCTCTGCTGTGCAGTTTAAGGCGCTGTTGTGTTACCTTTAAATCTAGCATGAAGCCTGCTTGTGACCTTGTTTCACTAGTTTCTTTTCAGATTTTTCTAATAATTTATGTTATTAGTCATTTGGTTTTATTGAGAATTTCACCAAATGTGTAGCTGCAGAGCCAGAGTGACTCAAACGGCTCAGCAGAAGAGAGATTACGAGCTCTCTCGTGGCAACGAAATGTTGGCTGGATTAGGACATCACATGAAGCCCAAGTTCAAAGCCCAGCAGCGTTGGGATAAGGACAGGTGGAAATGACTCCACGGGACAGCATGCGCACTATGTGAAACAGCTTTTCAGCACTCATCTGTATGTAAAACACCTGTCAGGCAGCTCAAAGACAATATACAGTGTCATTCGCTCATACGTGAGTTTTTAAAGTGTAGCTGTGTTGAGCATTTAAGAGGATGAAGCTCTCTCCCCATTCAAGGTTGTATAAGTGGATCTGGCTCGGAGTTTGATGACTGGATGAGACCCAGCAGCAGTCAATCTATCAAGCCCTCTGGCCAGACAGTCCCTAATTGGAACACAATGAACACTGGAGAGGATGTTCTTTCTATTTGTGTACCAAAGATGCGTCACTGAAGCAGTATTTATTAACTTTCAAACCGGGAAATGAAGAGTGTAAGCTTTTAAATTCTGGTCAAATAAGTAATCATTTCAAATTGAGGCTTATTTATTCATATCATGTAGCGAAATCAAACATATAAAGTTAGGCTATAAAAATGATTGAATGAAGGGATTCGATCTTAAATGAAAACTTTTTGGGAAAATGCTTATTTGCTTTCTGGTGAGAGTTGGATGAGGAGATTGGATCCTGTATCTGTCCTTTAATAACGAGCCTGGTTCTGTCAATGGTTTAAAAAGAAAGGACCTGCTTACGAGAACCTCTAAAACCAAAGAGTAGAAATCCAAGAAGTCACTACACCCGTCCAAGAAATGGTCCGGCACATAATCTCCTTGTAAAACTACACTTTGGTTTTTGAACTGATTAAACAAACAGGTGGTGGAAAGCAGATTTTGTTACCTTTTTACAGAGCCAGGCTAGCTATTCCCCGTTCCAGTCTTTGTGCAAAGCTAAGCTAACTGACTGACGGCTCCAGATAAGAAGCTATAGCTATAGTATTCTTGGCAAAAGGTGATTTACTGCACTTCCCAAAATGTAAAGCTGTCTTTCAAAGGCGAAAATAAAATAGGGTTTCAGGAGTAAACATGGCATTGTCCGTCATACTGGTCATGTGAAATAATATCCTACTGCTCTGTCTCTAACCACATGCTTCAGATGTCAAATGCATGGATGTGTGGCCATTCAAATGTACAATTCGCGTTTTGTTCCTTTTGTTCTGAGCGCAGATTACCTGTAGCCTACTTTCTGCGGCCGGCCCCATCACCTGTTCCCCTGACGCAGCACTACAAAGACGTGCATGTGAAACCTGCGAGGCTTTTTGTCCCGTATTGCTTTCACCAAACCCTGCATCAAGGTGAAAGACAATGGCCTCCAGGTTCCCAGGGCAATGTGGGGGACCATTAGTGCCTGGAACCACCACCGTTTTATGATAAGGACACTCAGGGTTGCGGCAGGAGGTAACAATGGAGGTCTTTGTGGCTGAGGCTGCATCCAACCAAAAAAAGTTGTGTAATTTGTTGAGTTTCTTCCCTTTTCCTTATCTTAGCACCTTAGGGGTCATGGACAAGAAATAAAGCCTGACTATGGGTTCCTCTAAATGTATTAGTGAAGGTGTTGTTTACCACCACAGATGTGAAACCTGAGAGCACTTTAAAAGCACAACATGGAAACCGAGTGCCGCAAACCTCCTGAAACTCTCTTTTGTTTACCCACTCCTATTATCCAAATAGCAACATGCTCATCAGGTCGTTTCACTTGAAGAGGCCTTGTAGCTGGAACAGGCCCATTACCTTTTTTTTCTTAGAAATGTCCTTGAAAAAGTAATAAAAACACAGTTGTTATATTTTGATATTTGAATTCTGTAAAAGTTACTGCAGCTTTAAGGATAATCAATTTAACTGGAGATAAAGATTTGCATGCACGGATGTTTTTGTGATATTATAATTACAAAAGATCTAAAATCTTCACCCCCCCTGCATGCCTGTGTGTGCATGCAGTCCTGCGTTGTGATGTGACAGCTGTTTGGAGTTTCAGGTGATTAAGAATCAAGAGTGCGTAGCCACAAGATAACACTCCCCGGGTGCCGGTGAAGCGTGTTCTGGTCTGTTTGTTGACACGCACAATTGACTCTCTTTAGTTGCCCCAACAATGGCAACAGAACATACAAAATATCTGTGTGCGTGTGTGATGCATGTACGTTTGTAGTCGAAAGCAGTCAAGAGTTTAATTGCACACTATAACTCTGCACACAAACACAACAGCTCTAATGTTTGTTTATGTGTGACTCAGTGAAATGAGGAGATTTTTACTATCAGGAATTTTAATCTTTAAAAAAAAAAAAAATCTTAATGGTTTTCGAATGAATTTGACATTTAAGGAGTTTTCATTCCTTTCAGTTTATCTATGAGATTGCATTTCAACGTAAAGAATAGTTACAAATAATAAATAAACACTCCATTCTTAATCTTCGTGTCAAGTTTTGCCAAATACTCGAATTCTCTTGCATTCGGTTCTGATTCCTAGTGAGATCTAACAAACAGAGATGCCGCCTGCACCCACTGTGTGTTTTCCATGAGTCAGAGTGGGCGTCATCTGGGCACTGGGTGCCAGCGTCCATAAGCTCTCTCCATCTGTCACCAACGTCCTCTCCTAATGGGCATCATTTTTCTTTTTTTTTTCCGTTATTAATCCATTTTGTTTGTCCCCATGTGCATCACACTAAAATACAAAGAAGAAGGATGAGGAAACAGTTTTTTATTGTAAAGGCGTGTTCTGATGCATCAACAGTTTCAATCGCCTGCTTCAAGAGGGAGAATTTTCTTTTATATGAAAGCTCTAAAAAAATGTTACATGCACGTAGAAATACATTTTTTTCTTAATAAAACAGCTCATTTAAACAAAGTAGTGCAATGACGAACATTTTGTTTTGCTTTAACAGTGCATTATTTTAATTTCTCTAATTCTTCTTAAACTTTGTACTTCATCTTTCCAGTCTTGCTGATGACACAGATGTGCTGAAAGGAGAGAGAAAAATTAGCCTGTGTAAATGTAATGTCAGATTGCCCTTCAGTATGTTTCAATCCTCTCAAAACTCCACAGTGTTGATGGCAAAATATTAGCTTGAAGATCACCCTGCCCAATGGGAGCCTCCACCATGTTCTGAGAGCCTTAATATGCTATTTACAGTATGAGAAGATGAAGGTTGAAAGCAGGGAAGGTAATCCACAAAGATATGACACATTCATTAATCTAACTTCGGGCGTCCCGGGGGGTTTAACTCATATTTCTTCTGTAGGATAAGGACAGATAAGAGGGGAAGCTTTAACTCCGCCTGATAACGGGACCGTACCCCCTACATTCCACAGGTCAGCCTCTTTGAAACTGTTGTAATAAGAACCACCCCCCCTCAAACATGCATACGATACACACACAGTCATACTGTACAGACAGCCAACACACCCATGTAAAAATCACACACACACAGTCTATACACACACATTAATGGGAGTCAGTCTAGGCTTTGTTTCTCATGAGTCAGAGGTAAATTTGAGGCCACGTCTGCAGATAAAAAAAAAAAATAAAAAAATGACAAAGATCACTTAAGTTTTCACTTCCTAATTTCAGACTCAGAGATCTGACCTCACGTCTTTGGTGCAACAAAGAAAACAGAGAACAGGTTGCACTTCTGACTCAAAGCTTGAAGAGGAATAAACTGGGATTAGAGAACCAGTGAAACAGACAGAGGAGAAAAAAAAATGCAGAAACACCAGACAAGCTTTGCAAATGCAAAAAGAGTTTCGATATTAGTGTATAAGAGCGTCGGTATTACGTCACATTACGTTTGTAAGGTGTTGAAAGTCTTATCAAGACGTGTCAGACTGCAGACTGAATGCTGATAGTCATGGTTAGCAGTCATTCAAAATTAGTTAAGCATTAATTTATCGGAAAGAACAAGTGACTAACGTCTATTGTTTCTTTCAGTTGTTGCACAGTTCTTGACACACACACACACAAAGGCCCACACATAATGATCTGAGCTGCTTTGCCTACATGTGAGGGCTCCTGAGGCAGTGAGGATACCTGTCGGGTGAGTTTAGGTTTCAGGGAAAGGAGTGCATCTCTTTGATTTGTGGTGTTTACCCCCCTTCTGTCTCTTTCATCTCTTTCTCTCTGCTCTTCAAAAGGTCATGTGCAGTGAGCAGCAGACTCAACAGACTCAACAGACTCAGGACTTACATTCAGGTCGCGAAAGTATTCGTTGTAGTCCAACGCATAACCAACGACGAAGCAGTTGGGGATTTCAAACCCAACATCTATATGAGCAAACACAGACATGAATGTTAGTACTTGATGTAGGTAAAAGCTTAAATTAATGTGAGGTAGAACATCATGAAAACATGGATTATAACATCAGCCATTGGTGTCAAAATGTGCATTCTGAAAATTGGATTTGGGCTGATCACCATCATGGATGACCAGGAGGCCTTGTACCTGTTACTTAAGCATCATGCTTCAAAATATACACCTCCTTAATAGAGCAAGACTGAAGTTAAGCAAACCTGAATGAATGTGATAATATGAGAGGAATAATTCACATTAAAACCAGGGAAACTTACAGTCCGTCAGACTCTCAGCCATGTTAGGGACCCTCTTCACCAACAGACTGAAACACATGAAATACAGAATTTATGAGCAAAATGCAACAGTGCAGCTCCACAATGATGAAAAACACAAGTACCATAAATTCTACTGTATATTTTTCAATCTTGATCTGAGGCTGGAGCTTACAGTGGATATAACAAACAGTAAAAGAAGAGATGAACATTCAACATGAACAGCGTATGAGGCAAGATCTGGTTTCTGTGGTCTTGGTGTCCATAGAAACAGCTCACGGTCACGAGATAGCAACTTTTAACAAGCGATATCTTCCTCTCATGTTCGTCAGATGCTCGGCATTTCCCCTGATGGGGAAAAAAACACCGACGACTGAAAATGCTGGCTCACCCTGCGACCTTGACCATCTTGGGTTCAAAGGTCTCCACATGCTTCAGAAGAGCCTTCATGGTCTTTCCTGTGTCAACGATGGCCTTAGGGAAGGGAAGAGCAAAGGAAGAGGGAGAGATAAAGAGGGAGGGACGCGGGACATTCGAGTGCAGAATGACAGCCAAATATGTAACTCGTAGGATGAGAAACTTATTCTAACTTAATGTTTTTACCAAGAACAACTATATTGCTATATTTAAAAAAACTATTGAGGACAGGCAGTGTATATATAAAACATTATCACAAAGAGTTCTTTAATTTATGTCATTTGTCAGGTGTTACTTTTTCATGTCCAGCTATTTTTCAAATTGACATGATTTTTTCTTATTTAACAACAACAACAAAACATGCTGCACTTATAAGTTGATTCTAGAAGTAATCAGAAGAAATCTAAAGACCTATTTTTGGCCAATTAATCAATTAATAAGAAGAAAGTTCCGAATAATTGATAGTTGTTAGTCACAGCCTTAGTTTTTATGTGTTTCTGACTTAAGTTACAACAAATCGAAACTTAGTCTCAAAGAGAGAAGAGCTTTTCCTTTTTGTTCCTTTTATAGAGCGAAAACAAAAGAGATGTGGCTCTGCAAACACAATGGCTTCTCAATCAACAACAAGTTCAAACAAAACATGTCAAAGGCATCAAACAGTGTGGAAACTTAAAGGACATGCTCGACAGAATGAACCGAGTCCAACAAACAAACTGCACCGTAAGTCAGAGCGGACGGGAGGGAGATTACTGGCATTTCAGACTCACCTCAACAATGAGCACACTCTTTACAACATGTAAAAAAAGAAGAAGAAGACAAACATCAGTAAATCATCTCCTCTGATTTTAACACTGTTCAAGAAAAGTGAAAATAAAGGCTTGATTATTTCTGTAAAAATGCATATTTATCACAGATGCCGTCCATGGCAACAATGTTGGCAGCATCTTCAGCGCCTCAACAAAAACAGATAAGTCATTCTCTTCTACATCTGTGGTTAAAGTGAGCAAGAAGTCACTTCTAAGAGTTCGGGTGTTGCGCACTTTCCCTGCTGCAGGGTTTCAAATGACTCCTTGTTCCCTTGGCTGGGTGTATGAGGCTCTTTGTGAGCCCAGTGGAGAGTATCTATGGTTTGGAGAGAGTGATCGCAGAGAATGCAGGCAGTCGGCCAATGTTCTCTCGGTCTACACCTGAACGCTGTTACACAACACTGAGAGAGAGTTTGTGTCAATAACATCAAAACTTAAACACAGCTAACCTGTCCTGCTCCATAATGCAAACTGTAAACATACCGTGCAGCCAACTCTGCAAGTACATGACTATGAATAGCATCAAATCTATTTAATTCATAGTCACTTTACGGTTCTCCTGGGATCCCAAATGTTGTGTGATTCTTGTTACTTGAGAAATCAGGTCTGAATCTGGAAAAACTGGTGATAATCAATCGTTGTTACAAACGTCGGCATTGACCAAAATGCTTAAAACAGGCAGAGAGCTCAGGAAGGAGAGATCTTTAAACAACTGGTGGTGATGGTGTTCATTTTTACATACTTTTCTCAGGGTGAGGTGACAGTTAAAAACATATTTTATTAGTATTTCATTAGTTAACCAGATCAGGAGCTTGACTAAGAATCTACAGTATTGCTTGGGGCTTTGAGATGCTTTACTATGGGCACAGCAGTGCTTTGAGCTAAATGCTAATATCAACATGCCAACATGCTCAAAACAACAATGCAAACATTCTGATTTGGCAAATACAATAAACCATCTCTTCACATGATCAGAAACAGGTTTTTAATCCATGCTCCTATACTCCTCTCTGCAGAAATTTTATACAATATTTTACATTTAAAGCTGAACTAAACTTAAACAAACAACTCCTATTACCGTTTTGACACCTAGTCCTGGGATTAAGACATCTGATTAAGATTAAGACATCTAGGATTTTTTTTTATGAGGAGCAGAGCTGATTGCCACATGAAAAAGTGAGAGCCTGCTCATGCCAGCTCAGTCTTCAGCATCACATTTACTGTTCCTGAGCTGTCATCATGTTACGTTTATCATTAGGATTATAAAGGAGCATCTCATGAACCTGGAGCTGTGACTCAACTGCGTCTGTGTATTAACCTCTCGGGGACTGATGACTAATATTTTTTTCTTCTTGAAAATAAATGAGACCTTGTGGGAGGTTTGAGTTTAATGTTTCTTTTGAGGTGAAGGATTGTAACAAGAGCGACAAATTTCAGTAACACAGACAAAGCGGAGTGATTCATGTTTTCTGTGCGAGGTGGTGGTTCGCCCGTCTGTTTTCACTCCCACCGACCTTTGTGCTCACTGTGAAAATACCTCTCAGCTACAGTACATTTTGACATCTCACTTGAGAGAATTTAACATCAGTCTTTGGGGAGCAAATGAATGCGGGCATATTTGCACAACCAGTCAGCTGAATGAGCAAAGTATCTGTCTTTTTGCGTATCTCAGAGAATAATGCAGTGATGAGGGATCGTTCCTCACGGTCCTACGTGCTCTACAGACTCCTCAGTCGTCCATGTCTGATCTCAACAAGATGAACAGTCAGAAAATCGGCCTTACGGGAGCATTCGTTTGACTGGATAAAGCTTTAAGGGCTTAAGTACCAAGGATAAGGTCCAAGAGAGAGTTTGTGCCAAAAGGACATATTGAAAATTATGTCACATTTTCATTAAGAACGAAAAAATGATCTTATTTTGTTCATTAAAAAATTAACAGCAATCTCAGAAAAGAAGAAGCTCTATGAGACAACATTTAAAAGAGGCAGACATAAAGCAGTACTTCACTGACCACATGACGTCCAAAACTAAGTGGAAGACGTAAACACACACACCTTTCCACGCAGGAAAGACAGATCTTGGCTTCCTATGATGTGCAGCTCCTCTGTTGATTGGTCGTTCTGAAGAGAGGGGATGATATCAGAGAGATTATTGATTCCATCCTTTTACACAATTGCTCCTCCTCAACATCTGATGTGTATATTGAATAAATAATAATTTTTTTACAGACACCATAAATATTAAATATTTAATCAGACGAAGAAATAGACATGCACACATTTACTGTAGTGTCTCTCAATAGTTTGGAATCTGCTGTACAATGCCGCATTACTGTGAGACAAATGCACTTAAGGACACTTTTTTTTTTTACAAAAATTATGACTATAAAATATCATCCTGAATAAATTCAGACTCTTTCTGTCCCTGTAGAAATCACAGGGCGAAGCTTTGAAGAACGGCAGCTCTGAAGTTAGATTCAGCCGGCAACAGATGCATCACTTGGATAAGAGGAGCAGTGACATGGACACAATCGCCGCCCTGGGGGCAGGTCACATGACTCCATCGTGACCTGTGAGATTGACTAACAGCATCATCACTCACACGCTGTCCTCTAGTGTAGTAAGATCAACTGCTGCTTGCCGCCATGTTAAACCACATACATATATTTATGATGCTACTCGTGTTGATGCTTCTGCACAGCCTCACTGCTTTTTATGTCTGTTAAGATATTTGTTCAAAATATTTTTTATCTATTGATCTAGGTGGCAGGCTGCTGCACACAAATGTCATTACAAGTATATGTAATGTTGTATTTAAATAAACTACATTGTCTGTTATTTCACTACATCTTATGCAGATTATTTTTGGAAAGTAAAAATTCTCATTTTGTTTACCTTTAGGAAAAGATTTGTGATTGCATGACCTCAGCGAGGTTTAACTGATTCAACAAGGCAAAGAACAATCCGTAACTCAATTTAGACTCTCCTCATAGCTACTTTAACCTTTACAAAGGAAAGTACTTCAAGTAGAAATAGTGTTTTCCCCCTGTGCTGTAATGGAGAACAGGAATGTGACCACATGCAGAGAAATGTAAATCATAAGCTTTTGGATGTGCTGTGTGCCAAAATACACTAAAATGTAATAAGTGACTGTGCAGACAATTGCAAAGTGATATCAGTGTAAACATTACTATATCATTCCTGCACTTAATTCCTCGGCTTATACATTCCAGGTGTTAGACGCTGTCATAAGCTGTTGCTCTTGGCAGCGGTAATATCACCAATTAGCAGTCTGGTATTTTCATGACCTGAACTTTGCAGCTCCTCCACAATCCATCGTCCTTGAGGTGTCCTGCCTCATTTTACTCTTTCCTCACTAAACAGGAACAACAGTGACATCTGGTGGCAGAATTGCTGGTTTTGTCTCTTAATTTGTTGAATGACTGAACATAATCAGCCATTTTTGGTAATAGTTACATCTTAAGGGATAAATAACATTCTTTAAGGGTTTTTTTGCATTTTTTTTTTTTTAAAGATCAGAAAATGAGGGGAGAAAAAATATTGAATAGGTTGCAGCTAAGGTTCCTGGTTGGACACAAAACAACAAACTTTGCAGGTCATTCTAGCTCCTTTAATACTTAAGACATCTCTCAGGTGTGGCTAATTTAAGGCACATAATATCTGACTTGATATTCCCTGTCGGAAAGAAAACATAGATATAAAACACTTGCTTAAAAAGAGGAATAATACAAAGTCTGCTTTACTGTGTGGAGCAGTGTTTCAGTGGTCCACATACCAGGTAGCTCTTCAGACGGATGAACTCCACCCGAGTCTCCAGGTACTTGTTGGAGTTGCGGCCCAGAACCTTAATGAACTCCACCAGGTCTGCACAGAACTTGTAGCCGCCCTTCAAGACGCAGAGCACCATTATGTTGTTGTCTCCAAAGTCATCCATGATGTAATGAGCCAGACGCTCGATCCTGCAGCAGAAATCTCATCAATATGACCAGATAAAGATTTTTAAAAAATCACTTTGCAGGGATGTTTGTGTGTGTTTTTACCTGTTCATGATTACCCCATGTGGAATGTAGACACTCTCTATGTCTTCATGGTAGTGCTCCGGGTACGTGAAAAGGTCCAGACTGTAACCTGGCCAGTCATCTTTTATCTAGAACAAACAGCTTAGTGTTGAAAATACTCAGTAGTGAAATATTTGAGTGAGAACAACCAAATGTGAGCAACATGTAATTAAAACTGCAAGTGTCACTTGGAATGATCTTTAAATTTTGTTGTATGAAGTGATGAAGAGACATTTTACAACCAAGAAATTTCAAAAATTTAAGACTGAATATGAATTATATGAGATATAAATAAGGAAAGTTGGCCATCAGCATCTGTAACCTTTAAACTCAGGTAACAATTATTACCAACATTTTGGACTGAAGCTTAACTATAAGTTGTTTTGGATTCAAAATAAATGAAAAATCCTTAAGGTGTCTTTAAAATCTGCTTGATGTCAAAGCAAACATGTTATCTTCTCAGCTCTAAAGCTAAGAAAAATGACAAAGCAATAATCATTCTCTTTTCTTTTTGGACTGGAAAAATGTGACCTTAATTCCTGAATTTATCACAAGATATGTTGACTGAATGATTTCACTCTGAACGTACCACAATTCCTCTTTTCATCCATGCGTTCTCCATTTGCAGTAATGTTGACGCAGTGAACTCAGTCTGCACGGAGGTAAAAATTCAAGATAGCAGTTGCCTTCAGTGGAAATACACAGAAATAGTTAAATTTAGTTCGTTTTAAATAAACATTATAGTACATGGAAAAATTAAAAGAAGTAGAGGAACAACATTGTTTTTCCATCTCATGCAACTAAAAATCTGTTTTTTCATCTGCACCTTAATGTTACATTCTGCCTGTGAGCTACAGTCGACTGCTGAGCAACATTCCACATTTACTACTTACCGTTTTGTTATGTTTTTTTCAGCCGTTCAAGAAATAAAAAGAAATAAAAAAAGTAAAAGCCCTGCAGAGCCCTGACCCGCCACATGTGCTGTGGGATCACGCTGGAGTCGTTTGTGTAAAAAAGGAGTGCACTGTTTTAGTCGTGGAGAATTACCGGGATAATCAGCTTCATGTGATGCTATGCTGGCCCGTGGCTGCATCACAAGCTGCTAAAGAAGTATGAAAAAAATTAAAAACAAATACTTTGGGCAAATGCAGTAAATTTTATTGAGTCAGAATGTTGTTGATGTTAGAGGATTTTTTTAAAATCTACACAACCAATTATTTGCAAAGGAGTTCTGCAAGAAATTCTACAAAGCAGGAAGGTGAAAAGAAAAAAAAGGAGGCAGGAACAAAGAATTAACTGTTTCTCATTATCTAGAGCTACAGTTTTATATCTCTCAAATGCAGATTTTTCACTCATAACATCCTTCAATTACATAATTTGCTTTAAAATCTATATTTTAGAGGCAGCACTTCTGAGGGATTTTTGTCCTGCTAATAGGAGGCCAAGTAAAACTGGCAAAAGTCTACAGTGAAATATCTCAACTAAGGGATACGCTGTAATTACATTTGAGATACATTTGCATATTTATTTCACGCCCATTTGACATTTTAAGTAAATACTGCACATCTGATCAGATCCACGTCGTTTATTGTCCTAATTATTGGGTCTGTAGATGATCTTGAATCTCTCAATGTAGCTGATGTCTTTCTCCAGCTGCTTCATTTCTGCTTCAAGACGCTCCTTGCGGTGTTTTTTTGATATGTTGTCTATGACGAATGAGAGGCCCTGGTACTGCTGGTGCAGCTTATCCCAGTTTTTCTTCAGGCCCTGGAGAATGGATCCGCATTGAGAGACACATAACTATTACAATAAAAACAGCTTGAAAATGCAACAGAGGTAAATTCAGATCTCTCATTTTGCAGTGCACACCCTCCAAGTTTCTTATAAACATGTACAAATGACTAGGCATCAGCAGTGTTCATCCTGACTTATCATCCAATTAAAAGTATATTCCTGAAAAATCTTCAAATTAATGTCTTGTGCTTCTTCACCTTTTCCAGATGTTTGTATTATCCCTGCTTTTTTTTGTTTAAAGGAAGGAACTGCGACTGTGCAGCGATGTGTTCAAGTACCTCAAGGATGGCTTGTCGCTCCTCGTCAGACAGGCGTTTCAGGGCAGCCTGCTCCCTCTGCTCTCTCACAAAGTTTTCATATTCCTCCTTAGCTCTCCGCTCTTCTTCCATGCGCTGCTGCAGATACTCAGGAACTTCTCCAAAATCCTGCAAATGGGAAATGGAAACTTTTGACAACATGGTCACAGTAGATCTAATGAAGCTTTAAATAAGGTCCTAAAAATGGATGATTTCATCAATAACAAGGTATATGTACATGTTACTCACAACATTTCCTTAAGCTGTGTCAACTTTTGTAATTGACTCAAGCAAAAATGTCTCAAGTGTTTCTTTTGTGTCTTATAGAAAAATACCTTCTTCCTGATATACTGCGGAAGAAGTCCCGAGTCCTCAAGGTGCTGCTTGTGCCCCTTGCTTGTGTCCACAAAGGTCGGCTGGGGCTTCATTGGCATGACTGTAGTTGTCTTTATAAAGTCTCTCTTGGTGTGTATGCCCATAGGTGGGTTGTCTGTCCTCGCAGGTACAGGTGGTTTCCTCACAGTGCAAATTCGATGAACCTCTTTCATACACTGTGTTTCTGAAAAGAACATGCAAATTTAAATATATATAACACAATCACCGCTCAAAGATGCAAACTGGTCAAACAGGCTTTAGGTGAACTTACTTTCAGGTGATACGGGATCTTTTGAATGCTTCTTGAGGTATTTTTCTGGGGATGGCATCTCTACTTGTGCTGGTCCCATAGTCCTCATGGCCTCCTTGGTTGACTTTTCCTCAAGAAGAACTGTTGGCCTGTACTTGGATATATACCTTCAGATGCAGCAAATGGGAAAACCAGTCGTATCATTTCCATGTCATACATTATGATAAAATAAAACAGATCTAAAGGTAAAACGCCATAGGGAAGTTTTAATGGGGCAACCATATTTTTAAAATAATGCTTCTGATCAAATATTATATTCTACCTTTTTCCTATTGAGACCAAACATGAGTATATCAGCCAGATAACAATAGTTATTTTCTTCGCTAATTTCTACCTGGTTTGTCTGTTGCTATAACATTGGGTCCTCGTGCTAACTAAGTTAACGTTACTTAGCCAGCTAGCTAGGTTGATTTGACGCAAGATACGTTGCAATGTTTACGGTAAAAGAGTAACGTTAAAGTTACCTTGGTGGTTTTTGAATATGAACCTCTTCCACCGGAATAAAATTGTAGGCTGTTTGTGATGGATGCACATGAGACATTTTGGAGGACTTCAAATGGGCGCAGGATTAAAGAGACAAACAATTAAGTTACCCTAGTTGGTTAGTTAACGTGGCCGAGCTAACATTAGCTTGAAATTCTTGGGTCTGAGTGATTGTTGATAAGACGCTGCTTGCCTGTTGCCGGGCAACTGGGCGAGCAGACGTTGCATTTCCTGACTATCGTAAAACTCTAAATTAACAGTATCTAGGCTTTCTGCGTGTGCAGTTCAAGGACAGCGTTCTTATTTAGAGGACGGTCTTTAAATACACATTATTTTAAATCTAAACAGAATGTGGATTAATTTTGATAAAACAAAATGAAAGTATAATATTCTAATAATTCTGCGTTGTCACACACTTACTATCGTAAGACTTGATTTTTCCAAATTATTATCTGTAATTATAAAAGACGTGTCAGGATATATTTTATTATCTGTATGATTTTTTTCGTTAGGGAACTATTTCACATATTATAGTCCCGATTCTGTTTTTCGAAACATTGATTTTAAAGTTACGTGAAGCGTTTGAATGCAGCACAAAAGTCACTCGTAGTAGCGTGTTCCGCGATGCAAAAAGTTGAATATAATTAAGTGATTCGGGCTAACACACCCTTGATTTAGATTTCTTTGTTAGACTGTATATTTTTTATTTTATTTTTAACGAAAACCTTAACAAGATTCGACTTTGCGAGATTCATTATCAGTTTTGTCCCTCGAGGCTGACCGTAGTTTCTGGTCAAAACAGAGTGCTTTCCCGTCAAGTATGTGGTACACAAGTGGACTTTGGACATTAAAACAAATAATATAGTTATCGTACACTCTACTAAAGAATATTATCCGGTGTGAGGTACGGAAATACTCCTATCACGTGAGTGTCTCGCGCATTATATGTCACGCAGCTTGAGCTACTGACCTGCCTGCAGTGACTTTCATGTGCAAAGTTATCACAGCCACTAATGCAGCACTGCACTGTATCTAAACAGGTTGCTATTTTAAAAGCTGCACACTAACTACATGACAGGTGTGTAAATGCATTTTTAAACTTTCTCTTCATCAAAATTTTCCATTTTTAGGAGGAACAGTTGCTTTCGTTTGACTCCTCAATGGGTTTGCTGAAAGCGAGTCAGCTTGCACTAAAAATTGTCAGATGCCACCTGAATCCCTCTTTAACTTCAAGATCATGGCTCTCCACCAAAGCCTCCCTGCTGGGGGACACAAACCTCCTGCTCATGGGTCCTCCTGGAGCAGGGAAGACCACAGTGGGGAGGATAGTGGCTGACAGACTGGGACTGCCAGCTGTTGATGTTGATGACGACATCTTGGAGAAAACATGGAAGATGCCTGTGGCTGCAAAGCTTGCAGCTGTTGGTGGAGAGCGTTTCCTGGAGGAGGAAGGCCAGGCTTTGTGTAACTTCTCCGCCTCTGGGTGTGTTGTTTCCCTGACGGGCTCAAATCCCCTTCACCCTGCAGCAATGGGGCACATGAAAGAGTCAGGACTCGTCATCTACCTGGATGTTGACAGCGAAGACATCATACAGAGGCTGGCCAGGATGAAGGTGAACAGGATTGTGGGTCAGGAGAAGGGAACATCCATGAGGGACATCCTAAGTTACAGGAAGCAGTTTTATGAGAAGTGGCTTGATGTGAGGGTGCTTTGTGGAACAGGAGACACTGTGGAGGAAGTGGCGGAGAAGGTGCTGAAGGCTGTGGACAGATATCAGAACCACGCTGCAGAAAGCTACGTGTCCACCAGGAGTGACGGCGCGGACTCAAAAAATCAGAAAACATACTTCAGTGATGTGGTGGTTGAGGGTCTGGCCACAGATGGGGGGCTCTATGTTCCCAAAAAAGGCTTCCCAAACTTAGATGCTCGTGAATGGCTGAGACTAGCTGACATGTCGTACCCAGAACGAGCGTTAGTCTTACTTGAAAGGTGCATACACCCGTTGGACATTTCTGCTTTAGATCTCAGGACGATGATCTTCAAAGCATATGGGTCTAACTTTTCCAGTGAAGCAGTAGCACCTGTAAAACATCTCGTTCACAATCAGTACGTTCAGGAGCTTTTTCACGGCCCCACCGCCTCATTCAAAGACCTCGCCTTGCAGTTGATGCCCCAGCTCTTCGCCTACTGCCTCCCGCCGATGTGCAACTACCTCATTCTGGTAGCCACCTCTGGAGACACTGGGAGCGCGGTGCTGAGCGGCTTCAGCAGGCTCAGCGGCACAGATAAACACAGGACCGGGGTGCTGGTGTTTTTCCCAGAGGAAGGTGTGAGCGAGATCCAGAAGCTTCAGATGACGAGCTACAGGGAGGGCAACGCCAGGGCCGTCAGCGTCCAGTCAGACTTTGACTTTTGTCAGAGAACAATAAAGAGGATGTTTGGCGAGTCTGGACTGACAGGGCACCTCGCCGTCGAGTATGGCACAGTCCTCAGCACCGCCAACTCCATCAACTGGGCGCGGCTGTTGCCACAGGTGTGTTTATTACTAAGAAAGCAGCCGACATATTGACATAAAAAGCTCTGATGTTAGTAATGTCAACAGTGACTGAGTCTGATTAAGTGTTTCAATAAGTCCTGACGCTTTAACAGTGAAACTGCGTGACCAATACAAGGACCTTGATACTGAAAAATGGAACTCAGCCATGTTTAATTTCATAAAAAGCATTTTGATTAATCAGTTGATAGTCTGAACCGTTGAATCATTTCCTCTTTAAAAAATTATCTATATTCACATAATGCGTCATACATACAATTTGATTTCCAGGGCATGAAGCCATTATAACTATAATTAACTTGATTAAATACCCAGTTTCTTCTTTATTTCAGAGAAATTACCTTCATGTTTTTAAGATTTTCCTGCATCATTCTCTGATTTGTGGAGATTAAATAATGATGCTGTCAGGCAACAAATAACACAGGAGCCTAAGTTGTCTTTCCTCTCTCCTGCAGGTGGTGTATCATTCCTCAGCCTATCTGGATCTGTGCAGAGACGGTGTTATCAGGTTTGGGGAGCCCATCGACGTCTGTATCCCTTCTGGTAACTTTGGCAATGCAATGTCAGCCGTTTATGCCAAGCAAATGGGCGTACCGATAAGAAAAATCATCTGTGCGTCAAACCACAACCGCATCATCACAGACTTCATCAACACAGGTGAGTACGACCTGCGGGGGCGGCCCCTGATGCTCTCCCACTCCCCGGCTATAGATATCCTGAAATCCTCCAACCTGGAGAGGTTTATCTACCACGTCTCAGACGGGGACGGCCGTCTTGTCGAGGAGCTGTTCACGCGCTTGGACGCACAGCAGCACTTCCAGGTTCCCGAGCCTCTTCTTGGCAGGATTCAGCAGGAAGTGCTGGCTGGCTGGTGCTCTGAGGATGACTGCTTGGCCTCCATCCACAGCGTTCACACACAGACGGGCTACGTCATGGACACACACACGGCTGTGGCCAAAGTCGTGGCCGATCGGCTGCAGGACGGCTCGTGTCCCGTGGTGCTTTGCTCCACTGCTCACTATGGGAAGTTTGCTCCCGCTGTGTTCAAAGCCTTACAAATCCAAAACATCCCAGAGGATCCTGTCGAGCAGCTGAAGAAGCTCGAATCGACCGCGTCCAAACCAGAAACACACAGAGACATGATGAAATGCCTGAAGGAAGGAGGCAGGAGGGGGCACACTGTTTGTCAGGCAGAATACAGCGTGCTGGTGGAGGAGGTAGAGAGCATGATACAGGACTCCTTTTTGAAAGTGATGTAGTTTTTCATGATGCATACCTTAAAATGATGTATATGCAAATGCAAAACCTAAGAAATTTGCAGGACATCTTAATCAAAACAATTTAAATTAAATCATATTTTCAGATGTCCATCCTCACTTACTGACTGGTGTTATCCAGGAAGTTAGAGAAAGCTGACGGTAATGAAATGCACTGTCACTTTGCCTCAGATTGAACCATGTTGGACACATTTGAGATAATGTAAGTGCACAACTCAACTAAATATGTCAGAAAGATAAAGTAGTTCTTATTTTTTTGTAGAAATGTTACAAATATTAAGTTTAAATCGGAATAATTTATTAAGCATAACCATCTTGTGCACTGTTTGTATCATCTACTCCTTATTCCCCCTTTGAATTTGTATAGTTGGTATTCTAGATCAGCAAAAAAACAGGACCAAAAACCCCCCAACATTTATTTCTAAATGAAAGTAGAAAGGTGCAAGAAATTTATAGAGAAAAAAACATAAGTGAAAGAAAAATGATCTAAAATTGATTCAAAGTAATTTTTCAAAAGGCCAAATCCTGCCTGAGCCTGCAGGAGTGTGAAATAATTGAACTCCACACTCACTCTGATTGTTCTGTAATAGAGCTTTAAACTGTTTTCTAACTCAATTTAAAGCCCATTGATTATGCAACTTTTCATACTTCATTATTTAGACCCTCGACCACTAGAGGGGGATGTCTACTTCATGGCCACTGCTGTGTGGAAACACTGGTGACTGTGTTTCAGTAACACTATATGAGAAGTTATGTAATTACTGGCAGAAAGTCGGATAAACTAATGTGTGTAAAATAATATCTGCATTCAGGGAGATAATCATCTGCTCAAAGGTAATTGTACGCTTATGGATCGTATTGTAACGGTTATTTTTTACGCTAAAAACCTTTTTAGCCAAACCATTTCTGTCCTTCTCTGTTTAATGTGCTTCTCAGCTGCTAACATTGAAGGATATACAGTGTTTATAAAGGACTCTAAAACTGTTTAATTCACTGAAGAATGACAGCACTGAAGAAGGGGTTTGACATTTGGGAAAAACGCTCATTTGTTTTCTCGTCAAGTTTTTGGAAGTGGCTGAATTTTTCAGCTCATGTTTCCTTTTGACTTCATTAACAAGCAAAAGCACTGCAATTTCTTTTATTCTGGAATTGAGACATTTTAAAACAGTTTTGTTTTGATGTGTTGCCATAGATTTTTATTAAAAGATCTCTTATTTTCTGTGCAGAGTATTATTCTTCCTTGTATTTGCTCAGATACAACAAGCCTGATGGTAACAGGATCTGAGCGTTTCTCGCTCCTGTCCTCTTTTTCAGTCTTATTCCATCAGGAGAGTTTGTTAAAGAACAGAGTGAAAGGGAAAGTATCCACAAATTCAAGTTCACAGACTTACGTAACAGACTTCTAGCTCACCCAAACAAAACCACGTTGCTGTTTGTTGGCAGACGTTTGTCAGAAGAAACATCATGTAACACGGAGCAGGGCACTTCTCCACCCTTCAGACGTCACACCGTCCATAAGTGGAGAGCCAAGAAATGAATCCTCAGTATGCGGCCATCAGTCGAGGCATTTAAATCCAGGTGCTGCCTCAGCAGATGTAGGAGGGGAGGAAGGGGGGCAGATACGTTTCATAGATCTCCAGGATTGCTTATGACTGCAGTTGTTAAAATAGATGGAAAGTCAGGCCAGATTTGATGAAGCACTCTGCCTGCATGCCCTCCTATCAGGATCAGCGTCCCTCTGTGTGTCGCTGTCAGGACAACTGAACAAAAGCCTTAATTTCTCTTTAACTTTAAAAAAATGATGAATTGAACGCAGCACTACACTGCCAAACGTGCGTGAGCACCCGAACGCTGCATCTGTACATGATCGTTGCACATGGCTGCAGCACAGATGTGCAATAAGATCAACATGCTTGTTCATCCCGAGTGTGTTTCTGAACTGTGTATGTAAACCTCTGCTGTTGTTGTGTTGTTGGTTTCTGTATTTAATTTTGGAGAATGTGTGGATTTTAAACATTTATTTAAAAAAAGACTTTTTTATTCAGTTGTTAATCTGTTTCTTGAAATGTTGCATTTTCATCATTTTATTTCTTGAGTGTGAGACCTCCTGTAAAAGGCTAAAACCAAGTCTCAGAGCAAAACACAACAGTAATGTGAACAGGAGTGTCTACAAACATTTGGCTGCATGGTGGATGTCATCGTTCATCATGTTCTTGCAGAATCTGCAAACCTCTTCTCCATTTTTAAATGTTCTCTCTCATTTTTTCCAGTAAAGAAATTCAAAGACAAGAAAAAAAGTCAGTTTCTGCATGAAAATCTGGAAATAACAAACATAACAGGAGGATGCAACATGTTAGTCTGTACTTTCTATCAGAGGACTCATATTGGACGATATGAGCAGCAAAACTACAGACAATTGTAAGATCTCAATGCACCTTATACCTCGCGTTCCTCGTCAGTGCGTGTGTGGAAATGAGAATGCGGTCTCTGCGGTTTGACGTGATCCATCGCTCTCGACAGAATCAAAGACCTGCGCTCTGGCGTTATTGGGCAAACTGAAGGAGAGCGAGGTGCCGAGGGACGTCAAGATAAATTACAACTTAGACTGTTTTTTTCGAATCAGTGCGATATTTCACGCTCATTCCTCTGACTGTTCTCCGGTGTGTTTCCATGCTTACAGGATGACGGATCACTTTCTTATATTACATGGATGTTACGTAACACATAGTCACATACTGCAGGCTTCTTTCTACCTGCAACGTGCTTTTTCTCTCTCCTTTCCTTCTATCTGTGTCTGCGGTGTGCTTCGCTGCGAGCATTGGCCTTATTAATCAAGCTGCTTGGCAGGTGAATGTGAGGAATGGGTGCGTAAGAGTCTGAAGGGGGGAGGAGGGATAGCGTGCAGGCGCATGTGTGTCTGTGGGGTGTGTGTTTGTGTGTGCGTGAGAGAGAGCCAGCTGTTGCTCAGCACCTAGTGCCCCACGGCTCGGTGAGCAAGGATAATTGCAGGTACCGGCCTGCTCCCATCTCCTTAATGTGAACCTGTGGCATAATGGAAACTGCTCTTTCACAGCGGAGGGAAGCAGATAGAGAGAGAGGAGGAAATTAACGCATCACAGGAGTTTGGATGAAGATCTGGTGAACTGGCTTGATTGGAGACTCTGCTCTTGAGAATCCTGGCTCTGTAATTTTTTTTTCTTTCTGTTAAAATCCACAATTTAGTATTTAAATTTTTATGACAGACAGTTTTTTGGCACAGATGATCACTTTGATCTAAAAAAATGTGGGAACAAGAAGGAAAATCTGAATTATTTTGCATAAACATAATTGCTGCATGCCATTTGAACTAATTGAACTGAAGTTTACTGAAATATACATTTTAATAAAATGAAACTTTCATAGCTATGTTTTTGTTTGCCTTCTTGGTTATAATAAAAAAGTTTCCTGTAACATTCGAAGTAGTTTGTGTCCACCATGTTTTCTTCTCCTTGCACTTGCAGGTGGAAAAACGTCAGTAAAACAAAGTTTGACAGCATCATCACACAGACAAGCAAATGAGTCAAACTTACCCGTCTGAAGATATGCATTGCATTTCATTGGATGAGGAGCATCAGCAGCAAAACTGAAGCATCAAACTACAGAACATCCACAAATTTCCACAGGAAACTACAAAGTACACGACCTTAGTGCCATTTAAGGTGCCGCCCTCTACTGGTAAACAAGATCCCTACCTTACTCATGTAAAATAGTGTGCATAACTTCTGTTGAAGTTATATTGCGTTTCTATTTCGAATGTTTTTAATTGCATATTAATGTGTTTTATTCGTCAAAATGTCCCTGGTGAGAGAAGTGCATCCTTAAAGTCAGCAGCATTGGTTTCGGTGGACTGCAGTCCCATGATAGTTCTGAATAAATGCTATTTCAGAGGCTCTTCCCCTCTGCCAAGAATAAAAACCCACAGGGGGAACAGATCATTCCTGTCCATCTTGGCATTAAAAAAAGTAGCCACATTGAAAAAAAAAAGCTGGCGTGAAACACTGGCACCAAAACACTGATTCTCAAGTGGAGGTAAAACACTCGCCCACCACTGCAAAGACCTGAGTTCAATTCTTGGCAGCGGCTCTTTTGCTTTGGCCACTATGCAAAACACAATTTTGAGTATTGGAGTGGGAAGCCAGTGAGGGATGGTGTTCTGGTCCGGCTCACTTGTTGGGCTGAAACCCTCATTAAGGGCAGCATTTGTCACTTTACACTTATAACATTACATGCTGTAAAATGCAAAAGAGTTGAACATACACGTTGTGCAGGTTTACTGTTACACACATAATAAAAAAGTAATTTAAAATGTGAAACTCACTCTGTGGATATTTGGACACACATCACCGGTAAGTACCCGCCCACTTCCATCACTGTTTACATGTGTTTGCTTGTAGCTGCTTTTTTCCACACTGTCTTATTTAGAGTGATTGCATAGTGTCATATTTTTTCTTTATGATCAATGATTCATTTGAAAGCAAGAGCCAAACAAACAATCAGCCGACACATCTCGACATCATGTTCAACCCAGGCTTCCCCGCTAATTACCCGAGACTGTGTTTCGCACCCCGGTACCTGTAATGTGAGGAAGAGGAGGAGAGAAAAGAGCTAATGAAGGTGTCAACAAGGAGCTCGCCATGAGAAAACGATTGTTATTGGATTGAACTCATTTGCATTTTGATGCAAACTCAGAGCTTAACAACCAGTATCTGTATCTACCTGCTGTTACCGTTTTTTTTTTGAGAAGTACGTGGATAAAAAGCAGCGATTCAATTCAAGGTGAACAAAATAAGTGAAGGGTCCTGAAACAGATTACATTTAACTGATGCCTCCATCAGACTTCTGGCGACCGTCTGCCAGGATCTTCTCCCCGTCTGTGATGAAGGAAAGAGAATCCATTTCTCACTCGGGGAATGAGAAATCAATGACCCTGAGATGGATCTATGTGAAATGAGATATGAGGCTCGTCTCAGAGGACTCGGCGGGGTTCAGATTGACAGCTGACTGACAGGAGTTAAGTGCCAGGGAAGACCGACGGGCTCGAAGGTGTAAAACTGACCCTCTCGGACTCTCACTCCAAATATATTGTGGAGCTTCAGGTTAAGGTGCTACATGTTGAGGGCAGAGTGGGATTGATGGCCATCGTGTGAGCCTTTTGTTTTCATGATTTAAACTTAGCATCCTTCTATCTTTGTGGAAATGTTCTAGTTCTTTACCTGCATGAGTCCAACTAGACCACAATGTGAGTCCAAGCTGTCCCAAATAGGGTGTAAAAGCTGTTCATTTATCTGTTTTTATCTCATTCTTTATTGGTTTGTTCGTCTATTTTTATTTACTGCAGAGTTTATCTTCTTAAATGTTATAGTTAGAGTCACAGTTTATCCTATTTTAAGCAGATTTTAAAGCAGTACTGTGAAAAATATAATATTTAGCATTTTAAAACCATTCCATGGGTAATATTTTGTATTTCTAAATTCAAAATATAATAAGTTTAGATGTTTTAAAGTCATTATGTGAGTTCTAGTTTTGTCACTTACAGAAGAACATTAGGAAGATTGAGAGGAGACTGTGACACATCATTAAAAAAACTCTGATAAGATTCAATGCTGCAAAATGAACCACATTCATCTCTATAAAAGGGAATAAAAGTGGTTTTTGTCTCCCTGCTGAATATGTTTTTGCACATATATATTAAAAATAAGCAACAGCTCGGTTACTTATATAAGAATTTGCTAAAACAAAAGGCATTTGCATTTTCCGAACCTATAAGTTACGGCATGATTGCTCCCACTGCATCGTCACATGCTCTTTTTCAGATAATGTTGCATTTCTCTGCACTGTGCCGTCACACCGGCTTCATCGCTGTCGTGGCATCCATCAGTAAGAGCTCATTTTGGCCTCTCGCTGCTGAACTCTACCGTAGGTGTCTTAATACACCTTCAAATTCAGGCACGAGGAGATTGACAGTCACACCACAGATGGCTTCCCTTTATTCCTCATCATTTATGCCTCTCCTTTCACCTTGGTGGTGATATCCCGCCTGAGGTAAGAAGTGATCAGTGACTGTCACACAGTGAGCGATTTCCTGACTGCAAGCCGAGCCCGGGACACAGAGAGCTGTTTGTTTATCAAAGTGACTGATGGAGGAAGAGCCACAGGCGGGTCACATGTAGAGATCATTAAAATGTTGGCACCGCTGTGTCCAAAGCAGAGCAATTGAATTTTAAATATGTTTGATTTTCATGTGAAATTGGTATTTTTTAAAAATTATTCTCCGTGTAGATTCAAGAGTTTGGGTTTATGTTTCGTTTCTGCTGTAAAAGCTTTGAGCATCTTAAAATCGAAACAAATTTTTCTTAAAGTTAATAACCTGCATTGTTTTCATCCATATTTGCTTGCTAGCAGTCATCTTCCAAACTGCCTTTGCTGGCACTTTGCACTGTTTCTTGTTGTCTTACTTGGAAAAGTGTGAAACCATTGGCAGGACTTTGATACACACATTTCACATTGTTCATGGCTTTAACAACGGTCAGACGTTCAACAAAGAACCTTCCAACAGCATCTCCATTATTTTTTTCTTTTAAAACTAGTTTCACTGCTCATCTTGCTGCAGTGATAAAGAGGTGTAAAGAGCAACAACTCGTTTTGTCTGATAAATGTGCAAATATTAGACAAATATCCAACAATAAGTAAGATAATTCTGAGGCTGCACAGGTTAAGGTTATCTTGAAGTGTTCACCCTCCTCTTCTGAGTATTTAGGAGAACCTAATGTGCAAAAAGGCGTCCTTGAATCCTACACACTTGACCTTTAAGGTAGATATAATAGTTAATCATGACCATTTTGTGTTTTACTTAAAAATCTTGTAAAATCTCACAAAAGTAATCACACTATCCCCAAACTGTGGTCACTTATAGTTTTTTCTTTTCCAGGAACTGATCTCAGTGTGGTCATAATGGTGTCTGACTGGCAGCAAACCAATATGAAAGACCCGGAGCCAAATTGGATTGCTCATGATGCCATGATGTCCTTCGCCGTCACCGCCATGATCAGCATCCTCAAAGTTCTCCATAGGCTTAATGTCCGACTTCCCATCAGTGAGGTCGTTTTTCCTTTTGCACCAGCACCTCCATCATGTTTTTTTTTTTTTAATGTCTACAGAATCACTTTCTTCAGCGGCTTTCTGGCTCTAAACGGGAGGCGAGCAGCCAGCAACAGGCACTGGCTGATCTGCCATTAAAAAAAAAAAATCTTGATCATCGTCCTCAGATATATAACATCTGCTGTGTGGGAAGCAGCTAAGAACACTGGAGCAGAGAAAAAAAAACCAACATGCAAGTAATTTCTTTAAAGGATTACTACGGCTGCTTTTTGATCAGACTCTGGGTCAAAGGTTGTCGTTTTCCTTTATGGAGGTGAAGTTAGTTGCAAGTGTTTATGGTTATTAGTATGTACAGCAGGGAACTGAGCTGTATGATCTGGTGGCTGATGACTCCCACGCTGTGAGATTCAACAGAGAGGATGAGCAGTATTTTCCTGTTTTCAGCCTGTCTTTGATGGTTTTTTAAAAGATAAGGAATTCCTTCGTTCCCTCAGTGGTTAAATCTCTCAGCAATGTGCCTCTAAGGTTTTCATACAGGTCATCTTAACATACATCATTCACAAATCTGGATTTGTGAATGTAGTGATGTGACTCAACAACATGTGGCTGCAGTTGGTGCTTTGAAGCTCCTGCAGTCAGGATTCAGAAGTGGAAGAACTTTGGAAAATATTACAGGTCAGAGTAAGTTATATGATGGACAAAAAAAAATCTGATTTTTATAGTTTTAAATCATCAAGTTTAAGAAAGGACCCAAATAACAAACAAACAGCAGGATGTGCAAACAGAAAGTGAATTTTTGAGACCTAAAGCTGATACAGAAGCATGAAAACCAACAGGTGTTCAAAAAACTGAGGAACAAAAGGAGGAAAACTTTAAGTTCTGTTGAGGAACAAAAAAACCTGAGCTGACAGTAAACCAGGAAAGGATGAGAAACACAGAAAGAGAGGACTGACGACTGAAAGAAGGAAAGACTTAAATACACAAAGGAGGGAAATCAAGCGAGGAACAGGTGAAGCTAATCATCAATCTAAAGTGCACAAAGACAGGAAGGGAAACAAAGCATGACTCAAGGAGAAAACTTACAAAATAAAACAGGAAATAAGTAGATGAAAATACAAAGAGATACAATTCATTTAAATCTGTGTGTAACCAAGCTGCACTTTAGCTTTTTAATTTATGATCTCCAGCCTGCGACACATTTACATTAAGAACTCATCGCTCATGCAGATGGTTGACACCTCCAAGAAGGTGCCATGTCCACCTTCGTCACCAACATCGTCACGACTGATTTTTTAGGATTTTTTTAAGCTTTAATGCGTCTCTTTGTGGTATTTTTGTAGCACCAACATCAAAAATTGAAAGAGAAAGAAAGAAATTTCTGTGTTATGCTTAAGTTTAGTCACTTAAGTCTCAATTAACAGGATTTAAATGGCAAAATAAAGACAAACTTGAGGAATTCAGACGATAAAAGACTGCAAGGCACTTTACAAGTTGAGTTTTGTGAGAATAAACGACAACATGCAGTTGCACAGGATCAAGCTTCCCCACATACTTCCTGTGCAGCGATGGCAGCCGCTCAATATTCTGTCTTCAGACATTAAGATTTCAAGCAAACAGCCTCTCGTGTGCAGCTGCATGCAGGCTGGTCAAGAAAAACCAGGAGGTCTTCAGGTTCCAACTCCCAGCATCCCTGGTGGCCCCGTGCAGCATGCAGACCGACTCCCATCTCTGTCACCCTTCGTCACGCTTGTCTTCCTCGCCCTCCTTCCACGGCGAGATGCCTCTGGCCCACACAGCGTGACGTGACATGCCCCCCCCACACCAAGCAGAGAGAAACCTCAGAGTTTGAACTAATAAGAAAGAGAGAAGCTGATGGATAGGTGAAGAAATAAATCAGAAGTCCCTTCGCTGCCTGATAAAATGCAGATCCTTCAGATGTTACTGGGCCATGAGGGAGCAGCAGCTCACCTCAATTAGAGATGAGTTTATTGATTAGAAACATGTCAAACAGAAGCAAATGCACAAGAATCTGGCTGCAGGGGTTTGTTGTTGTTCTCATTCAGCCTCATGAACATTTGTGAAACCCAGTGTTGATGTTGGTAAAAAAAAACCCATCAGCCAGTTAAAGTTCCAGTTCATCTCAAAGGTGATGGTCAAAGCTATTTTTGGTCCATTTTTCGACAAAATTAAAAGAGGATTTCATTATAAACCTAGATGTTGCTTTGTTCATGAGGACTTTGTCATGTTTTTACTTAACACCTGATAAATAAAAAAGGTTTTAGAAAAAAAACTTTTATTAACCTTCATTAGCATGAGTGTTTAATACTGAGTAAAATACTTATTTTTCAGGGGATTTAAAAAAAAGAAGGCAGCAAGCCCAAAACATGAGGAGGTCTTTGTCTCATTTCCTGTCTTTCATCACTTATTTTTTGACATATTCACAACAAATTTGGGAGGAACTAATGTTTGAAAAAAAAGCACATACATAAAATTAAATAAACATGTAAATAAGGAAAATAAATGTTGAGGATGATATTTCAGAGTTCATCCTAATGCAAATATAAAGCATCTATAAATATTTCCTCCCTCCTTCCTTTGATATATTTGTTTTTGTTCTATTATTTACACCTTTAAATCAAAATGGATATAATTAAGATTGTTGACACTGATCAATGGTGGAAAAAAACGACTCTTGAGCGGCAAACTGGGCATAAATCTCCATCAATCGATCCAAATCACCGCCTTAATTTTGATAAATCGGTGGACGCTGGCATCAGTTTCAGCACCGGACAGCTCCTTTACCGCTTCAGCCGTTTCAGCACTGGACAGCGACGACAAAACGCCGCGCGGTGATTGACAGAAGAAGCGACCAAACGCGGATCAATGGCGCTTCTGGAGCCATGTAAGATGATGATGAAGAAGAAGAAGAAGGGTTTTAAGGGCGCAGAGCTACAGATGTGTCTCTTCGCGGCGTCTGTGGGCCTACTTAATGCTTGTTGTGGTCGGAAGAGGGCGGAATGCGTTTGTCATCCAAGTGAGAAGCTCGCTTACTCGGTGCCTCTTGAAAAATATATAAATATAATAATAACCTGCCCTCTTTCCCCTCCCTCCTTCCTCCTCCTCCTCCTCGTTTCGATTCAGTGTAGCCTACACGCAGGAGGAGAAGCGTCCGCCGCGCAGCAAAGCCAAGACAGTCTTGTCTACAGTGTGAGAGAGAGAGAGAGAGGGAGAGAGAGAGAGAGAGAGAGAGAGAGAGAGAGAGAGGGAGGTGGAGAGAAACAGCTGCAAGCAGATACTTAACATCAACAAGCTGTATGAGGCATCTGTAAAGAAGAAGGGATTTGGCGAGGACGGCGAGGGGGTTCCTGACGGTTTTATCCCCTTCCTCTGCTTCTCCGTGTTAAGACCAGAGGCGTGGAGCTCTCAAGAATATCCTACAAGTGGTGAAGCGATGGTTTAGCGGAGCAATTTGGTAGATTTTTTTCTTCACAGCACGCCCGCCCAACGACACTGTATCTCTGAGCAGCAATCCCCAAACATCTGTGGACGCTTTCCGGAGGGAGATGGCTGTGTTCCGGCTGTCGTTGCTGTTGCAAGTCGGATTTGTGATCGGATCAAACCATAAATACGCGGAATGGTCAGCGCATGGGGAAGATATCAGAGCACAGGAGGCGATTTACGGCGCACAGACGCACCGTCGGCAGCTGGCGCATCTCCGTGCGCCTCCTCATCATCCTCCCGGGGAGACGGCGGAGCTGCCGCAGAAAATAGAAGAGCATCTCCCCAGGGTGGTCACGGCTTTTCTTCACACTGGGGACTCGACCACCTTAAAGCACGCCAACTGCTCGAGGAGATACGAGCTCACCTCTCTGCGGGGAAGGTCACAAGCCGCCCCGCATTACTCCATGAGCAGCGTGCTGGATACGGTGCTGCACGCCACAAACTTCCTCAACATGATCTTGCAAGCCAACAGGTCCAGGGAGCAGAGTCTGCGGCGAGACATTGAGTGGTACCATGCCTTGGTGAGGAGTATACTGGAGGGAGACGCCAAGATCCACAGGGCGGTTGTCACTTTCAGCGCGGACTCGTCCGTGGCAGGGCCCGCGGTGCTTCTCCAAGCCACCAGGGCCGGTGGGGAGATAGTCCTCCAAGACCTCTCCAGCATGGCCCACCATCATCTGCACAACCGCACGGCAGACACCGAGTGGTACCACGATGTAAGAGACAAGAAAAAGCCAAGTTTCCGCAAGAGAGTCCTGAGCCAAGATTTCAGATCAGTTGACAATTCTTTAAAAAGAGGAGAGAGTTTCATCCCGGACAAGACGCACGTCAAATGGTCTGCACCCTACCTGGAGTGTGAACATGGGAATTTTGTTCCCCGTTGGCTTTTGACCTTATCTGCTGCTTTCTACGGCCTGAAGCCCGACCTGGCTCCTGAGTTCAGGTAGGAGCGCAGATGTTTGAAACCTGAGCTGTGATGTTTAAAAAGCAAAGCTGGTAATCATCAGTCTTAAACATACATCACTTTTTCCTTCTTGGCATTAAAAAAAACTTGTTTATTAAGCTTTTAATGCACATTTAATGTCTTTACTTGTTTTATTAAACTACATATTTATGAATGTGAACTAAGAAGGTGAGTTCAGGTGGGTTTAAGCTCCACTTCATCTCCAGTCTGCATACATAAACCTGAATGAGGCTCCACTGGCTTCTCTTTCCTCCCCAAACTTACCGCAGATTCCCACTTAACATATGAGGGGGGTTTTCTTCCCTCCTCCAGTCTGACAAGGCAACGGGTTGCTAAAAATAACCCTGGATATTACTGAATGTAGCAGCGGTGGAAACCTCTGGCTACAGGCCCCGTTTCATTTTTTTAAACTCACTCTGCTGCGTGCTTTGCTACTCAGGAAAATGTCACATACCTTTTCTTTTCCCTTCTTCAAGAGAGAGGGGGGAGGCTAATAAATCTGGGATGAGTCGAAACTGTCTTGTGAGTTGAACAGCGGCCAATTTTAAAATTAAAAAAAAAAAAAAAAAGCACAGCAGCCAGCATCTCAGAAGATGAAGAAACGCTGAAATACGCCTGATGTTTGGGTGCTTTGTACAGTCCTTGTCCTAAAACCACCCCTGCTGCAGCCTTGCTTGTGTAATGTGCCGTGTGTGTGTGTGTGTGTGTGTGTGTCACCGGTCCTAATGTGCACAGGAACAGTCAAGTGTAAAGACTCCATATGATCCTGACCAACATCTTCCTAATGAATATTTAATCCAGATCACTGGTTGTGTGTGTACTGCCTTCGATGAATCTTTAATTGATACACTCCAGTCGCTCCCAGGCAGGTACAGATTGCAAATGAGTCAAGAGCTGCAGTTGTTACGAGTAATAGGTTATCAGCTACCTGGTGGTTACCAAGACTCAAACCTCTTTACAGCAGCGTCTCAGCGTCCTGCTGAGGAAATACGAACAGCCAAACCTGCAAAATTACAGTTTAAATTCCATTTGTGACACAAAATGTATGATTTTCTTTCCTTCAACGTCTAAAAGAAGATGTTTTGCTGTCTATTCTTTTCCCCTTTTCGAGGCTCCTTCCATGAGATTGAAGGTGTGACATGTGTGGGTGTTTGATATTGTTTAATGTCTCCAGAGAGCGGCTTGTTCAGTGGCACTAAAAGAAACATCCCACTGTGCATCAAGGAGTAGGAGAGCAGCATCCATTCATGAATTAGTCTCCTATGGTTTCCTATTAGCGATGATATTATGATAAAATATGGATAAAATGATTTGCACGCTAAAAACAAAGGCGGGCGTTTAACAGAGCAGCTTCAAACATTCAGAAATATTCTGTCTTTGAAGCTGTTAGCTAGATGACAATCGATGGGCATTCACTTAATATAAAGCTGCCTCCAGCATCCATCTATTAAGACTGTAAAAATGGAGACAACATGTATATTAGTGACCTTTTGCAACATAGATTTTATTATTTCCAACAGAGCCGGGCTAGCTGTCCCGGTCTTAATGCTAAGCTAAGCAAAATAAGCTGTAAGCTGTGAGCGGTAGCTTTAAATTTACCGCACAGATATAAGTGTGGTTTTGATGTTCTTCTCAGCCAGAAGGAGAAGTGTACAAGTATTTCCCACAATATTGAACTATTACTAAAATAATGAGTCAGGCTTTTTGTGTTTGTGCATAAAAATATGGACTTTCCACCTGCAGTCATGTAGCTTAACTTGACATAAAGCAGGAAAAAGCAGTCTGCCACATAACCTGCAAAACCTGCAAAACCACAACTTGTTCTTAATAATTCGGTTTTGTAGGCTGTGAATTAATAGTGAGTTAAAAGTTAAACTAACACCTGCAGGCCACAAAAAATCTCCTCTCATGTCCTTTTTGTCATGGATCATCCCACTCCGAGTTATTTCCTAAACAGTCACCTTTCAGTCGCTCATGTTACAGAAGCAGGCGGCTCGTCCTGCATCCTGCCTGAGCCTCAGCACCCTGACAGAAAGAAACAGGAGAGGGGCAGATAATATAGCTTCCTCAGACATCAGCTCTCCTCCGTTTCCCCTCCAGATGAATACACAATCAATACAACGATGAATTAATAATGAAAGATGTAGAACAACAACCCTGGATGGGCCATCTTCATTCCAGCCTTTTAAGCATCAGTCACTTCCTGTTCGATGTGATGATGTCGCAAGAAGCAAGGTGACTTGTTTTGGGGTTTTTATGCATCTGGCATATGGAAATATATTTTAAAAAAATGGAAACAGTTGATTGTTAGAGATAGAAGTGCTGTGCAACTATGTGACTTGGCAGTGCAGGAGTGTGTGGACATGCAGCTGATACATCGACCTGTTGTTTGTGAAAAGGTGTTGGAGAATCCTGTGTCTCGCACTTCATCTCTTCCTCTCTTCTCTGTCTCTTCAGCTGCACTTGAGTCATAGGGGAATAGACCACACAGAAAGGACTGGCTGTTTTCAAGCCTACAGTGTGTATCTGTGTGTATCTGTGTGTGTGTGTGCGTGTGTGTGTGTGTGTGTGGTTTCGCATGCCATTGTCGGAGACTGAGACATTCCTCAGGATGATACACACTGTCCTAATTGGCAGATCACTCAGACACAGACTTGTAACAAATGCAAAAAAAGAAAGAAAAAACAGTCTGAAGCACACACAGCGATACACACAGAAGAAGAAGAAGAAGGCAGGAAAGAAGAGACAGGAAGTGGTGTATGTGTTAGGTGAACACACACTACTATACTTCACACTCACCTTTTGTAACACAGACCTTAATTGCCTGAAGCTCAAGCAGCAACAGCACTACGATAAGACGAAGTAATTGCAAAGATCTAAAAAGTTCAACAAAATATATACTTTTTTTTCAGGTTATTTCTCCAAAGGCGAAACAATTTCTAATTAGATGGCAGAATCTGTCTTTATTTACGCTTGGCTTAGCGCCCCATTTTGCTGTACAAGCAGCTAAAGTCTGGACAGCCTGACTGCTGTGGGACGAGCAGGCGGCTAACAGAGTGGGAGGCCTGGAGCTCCAGGAGAAGCCAGCAGCATCTGCCTAGATGGACACCATCCAGGAACAAATAGGATGGAAACCCCACAATTCCCGGGGCTAAGCATGATAATATATGATGGGAAACTGAGATGAAAGAGAGCAGCAGGAAAAAAAAGAAAAAATGCATCCAAGTGGAAAAAGGATCGGAGAATCAGAGATGGGCGTTGCAAAGCAGGAAGCTTCCTCACCTGATAAACATGTTGAAAATAAAAAAAAGCACCCAAAATGAGTTCAGCTCTGTAGATTTTCCACTGAGTGCGACCTGAAGCAGGCAGGGGTTAAAGATCCCTGAGGTGCTCCATCTCTCTGCGCTGACGTCACTGGGACTCCACCGCTCAGTGAGGTGGCCTGTCAATACGATGCCTTCAGCCAGTAAATGTCAACAGAAAATCCAACAACCAGCCTCTCTGGCTCGCTGTAAACTGATATTATAATCTTAATAATACTGCTAATGATGGTAATACTCTCAGTGGTTCTGATGCTATTATAGAGATGTGATTTGGTTGCCTCTCAAAGGATTTTAAATCTGTGATATTGTTAGTTTATCCTTTAGTAATCTGGTGTTTTTAATACAACAAAGGATAATAGTGATTGACCCTCGATGTGCCAAATATTACATATGTCTTTCGTGATGTATACTCATTATAATAAATGTCTCATAGTAAGCATTTTATATGTATAAAGGAGAACAAACACATAAGGGAAAAAGACAAGCGAGGCATTATTTTGCAGCTTTAGCACATTTAATATGAAACAAACAAAAGGTGCTGTAACTGAATATCATGCAGAAATCCCTCCTGTTTGTTTAGTGTCTCTCATTTGAATAATTACACAGAGCGATTGCAACAGTTTCATTGTGTCCTATCTTATCCTGCAGCTGTCAGCAAAGCCCCACTGTATGATTTTTTGATTCATGGGCAAAATATATAGAAGAGAGAGAATTTTAATGCATTTTTTTTCATTATGCAAAGTGCAAGTAAACCCTGTTTCAGAATAATGCTGCATAGCTGAATATTGCATGAATTGCAAGACTGTTTTCTTTTCGGTTTTTTATGGATTTTATAGGATGATAAGGTTGGAAATACCAAGGACAGAGTGCTGTTTGTTAAAATAATACAAGAACTGTTTAATTCTGTTGTGACTTGTCATTAACTACAGTCAGACTACCAATCAGTTCATATTCTCCTCCCTGCAGCTGTCACATTTCCTTCGTCAGCAGCTCAAATTATTGAACGATCTTGCAGCTATGTGTTCCCGTCTTCAGAGGATGGCCTTTAACGACAAGACTGTCAGGAGTTCAGAAGTGCCAGCTCTCCCTAAAAAAGAAAAAGGGGGGGGGGGAAAGAGAAAGACGTCTTTATTTGCTTTCTCTGACAGACGCTTTGCCACAGGCGTTGTGTCTTTTTTGATGACCAGTGACAGAACTCAATAAAGTGACCCAGGCTGCATTGAAACGCTGGTAGACAAAGCAGCATCTTGCCCAGTGGCTACACTCACATTAGCTTCTGCTCGTCCTGTCGGCCTAATGCATTTCCATCACATAAAAAGACATTTTCCTTGGGAGGACTGCACACTTCTTGCATTGTGATTTTTTTTTTCCATGACATAATGCATGAACCCTGCCCTTCTGAAAGGACAGCAACATGTGCTTGTTAAGACACTGGAACAGGAGACGTGTGCATGTAAGTTCATCTGGGCGTGCAAGCCTTCTGCCTCCATGGATAAGCTAGAGGATAATGTTTAAGCTTGTAACCATCTTTCACGTTCACCTATGCTTTATATTAATCTCGGTTTATCTGCATCTGATATGAAGGCCCAGGCCTCTTACTCTTGCAGAGAAACCAACATACCAAACATCAACAGCTATGCTAGCTAAGCTTAGCTCGACTGACTGCACTCATCCTCACACTGAAGTGATAGTTGACACATTAAGACCAGATGATTCCTGAATGAAATAAGATGATTTCTCTGATATTAAAACATGTATCAACCTTTTTTTGCCCTGACGAGCTGCCTCAGCTAATTCAAATTTGAATCTTGTGCAAAAACTCAGTGCAAAACAATGAAATGAACAAATGAAACAAAACAAAAACAGACAGACAAACAAGAAAACCTCCTAAATGCACCATATAAAACCTTCGCTCTGCACCCTTTTGTGTAAAAGATTGCAAAGAGTGTTGACTGAGTAACATTTTTTTTTAGTTGCATTTAACAAAAAGCACTAAAAATGACACACATTGCTACATTGCTCTTATCAGCTTCATCTTATCGCACTGCAGCGTCCACTTAGAGATAGCTAATAACCGCAGTTAATACAATAAATTCTTATGTAATGGTTGGTCTGGTGTTAGTCATAATTGTTTTACCACTCTCTTCTGCCAGAGCAGTTGATTTATAATGAAATTTATATGAATCTCATTTTGCATTTCTTCTTACGTGAGAGACAGACTTGCAGCCTCCTGTTCTGAACCGAACAGCTAAATAAGCAAAATCAATCTAAGAACGACCACTTTGTGGGCCTTGATGGAGACCTACAGCTCAAAGCACATGGGCCTGACGTCCTGTATTCATTTATGAATGCATCAAAGAATGACAAAACTAAGTGGGCCTTCATTGCAAGAATGTCTGGATGAATATCCTTTTGTTGCTTGTGTGTAATTATCCAGATAAATCTACATTCAACTTCATAATGCTGAGGCTAACATTAGCACAGTCTGACTGGTCTGTCACAAATACCAGAGCCCTTTCTGGTGGGATGCTCCTCTCTTTGCTGGCCTGGCCTTTAGACCCACAAAGAATAGAGGATAAAAGGAGAGAGAGCGCTCTGTTTCCGGGGGCTCCACTATCTCCTGCTCTCTGTGATAATCCAGTCTTTATGCCTGAGGGCCTTGATAGCCACCATGATGCTTCTGCCCATGCCACTCTCAAATTATGACCCAGTCTTTGTGCTGCACACATTTTCAGTTGCCATCAGACCCAGAACAAGTGCTTTTTTTTCTCTTTCTTTTCCTTTTTTTTTCAGTAAACTATTTTATACGCCATATGTACACTTTGGCTCAGATGCCTCAGATTGCCTGGAGAGTTGGTTGCAGAAGGAAAAAAAGAGGAGGTGGTTCTGGGGAATAAAAAAAAGGGAGAAAACAAGCTTTTTTGTCTTTGAATAGACTCTCAGTTTCACAAGCAAAAACCCAAGCAAACGTTAATACTCCACCTGCCAGTGAAACAGACATTTTGATGAATCCTACACACAAAAAAACAAACGGTTCTTATGCTTTAAGTTTCACTGTGACTCTTTCCTTACCCTTATTACATAACTGAGAGTTGAAACGTAGGTAATTTCTCATCAAAACAACCAGCAGCGCGGCGGAAAACAGCGAGGTCAGTTTGCCCCAAGGCAGGACCGGAGCAGCAGTTATTAATAACAAAAGCACTCATACAGGCAGCGAGAGCGTTGCACTCGCTCGTGGCCCACTGGGAGCTGGATATAGTGAACCAGCTCCTGTGCACCTGGAGAACATGCCACACCAGCAGTATTCCTGTGTGTGTGTGTGTGTGTGTGTGTGTGTGTGTGTGTGTTTGCAGACGCCTAAGAAAGCAAAGCTAAATGGACAGAGAGAATAATGGCTTTGACTGGTAGCAGTGATTGCCTTTTATGATAAATGGTAAATATTAATAGACATGCAAATGTTTTTTATTGCTATATTGTCAATAGTTAAAAGAGCTCCGGGTGCATTTTTTTTGTGTCCTAAATCTATTATTTGATAATTATTGTGCTTTTTCTGCTATGACATGCAAAAAAGTCTGCTGTTATAAAGGCTAAATATAGATCAAGAGTGAGTTTTCAATTCATCCTGCCATCTCTTCTTTAATCACATAAAAAACTGGAGCCCCCCCCGCGGCGGGGGGGGGGGGGGGGGGGGGGGGGGGGGCGTGGGGGGGGGGGGGGGGGGGGGGGGG
>JAQMCX010000032.1:2608980-2628757 GCA_029814765.1 Acanthurus leucopareius
ATCACATAAAAAACTGGAGCCCCCCCCCCCCCCAAAAAAAGTGATAAAGCAACACTGACATCATCTTCTGCCGCTTTCTGTTTTGTGTGCTGTTTTTGTTAAGTTACCACAGGACATGGTTTGACTGAAGCGTAACTATGGAAACCACAGTTTCTGGTTCCTCCAAACTGAGCTGTGGATAAACAATGTGTTTACATGCCTCCGTGTCCCAGCTAATATCAGCACAGACTCCAGTTGTCTCTGTTCTCTCATACCTGCGGTGTTAGACGCTATAATCCATTTACATCTGCTAACTCATAGATGGATACAATCTATAAACTCATTACACGAACTGATCCGGTGTCAGTTATTGAAAACGAAGTGTTTACGCCAGTTGTACTCTTTTTTTTCAGTTATTGTGGCTATCTAAGCTTAAATTTAACATAAGATTCTTGAAGATCTCCATGTTGTTCTGTTCAGCAGCACCTATGGCAAAAAGGGGTTATTGCATGTGAGATAGAAACAACAGAGGCTTGTATCATTCACATATAGGCTCTGAAAAGCACAATATGGCAATTCAGTAACATAATTTGTTAGTTAAAACTGCAAAAAGGAGAAAAATAAAGTGTACAGAGGACTTGCCATTCAAGAACTTTAAGAATGAGGTGATAATGTTCTCCATTAACATCCTACTGAGTCCACTGGCTCTCTCACAAAGCACCAGTGGCATTAATAATAGAAATCATAGCAGTCTAATTTAAGCCTTATGAGCCAATTATCACTGTTAGACACTTGCAAACTTCCTCTAAATGGAAAAATCAAACCCTTAAACAGAGGAGATGTTCAGGTTTCTATGCTGCTTTTAAGACACAAATTCTCTGCTTTTGTCTTTGCTATCTGTTGATCTTGTAGCAAATTAAAACCCATGTGAATGTCAGAGCTCAAACAAGCATCACAGCAGTGAAAGGTTATCACAAAGTCACTCACTGATTTATTGTCAATAAAGCAGCTCTAGGTTTTGCCTGATTTAACAGATTTAGCAACATCGATTCATTTGTTGATTTGGTCAGAATCATGTTAGAATATTTATCAGAAAAATGCCTTTTTGTCATTGGAGAACATCATCTGGGTGACATGACACGTATAAGAAGTGGATCTCCAGCAAATTTATCACAAATTTTAAAGTTAGCTTGGATTTTCTAACAACACTTAGCCTTTAGCTGCATGCTATCTGTTACATCTGCCAGGAGGGAAAGCCTGTATGTGGGCTGAGGTCACCGAGAGACGGTGCAGGGGTTCTCGTTGAGCTGCACAAGTCTGAAATGTGTTGTTTTTTTTATTTAACACACAGAATAATAAATAAATATCTTGTTTTTTCTTGCACATGCACTTATGCATATTATTAGGCAGATTGTTTGTCCTGTGTGCTGCAGCTGTCAGGTTGAACAGACACATGTCACTCAGGTGAAAAAGTGGACAGAATCAGAGAGATTGACCTTCAAAATCAGAAATGTTGAGCCTCCCTTCATGGATCTTCAGGCGGCTAAATGAGTATAAATCCTCATCAGCCATGTCAGAAGTTCTTGCCTGGCTCTGCCGGCCAAAATGAAGCAAACGCTGCTGCCTCTCTGAGCTGCTGTTACCGAGGGTTTGCTTGTGTTAAGTGATCCATCTGCAGTCTATTGTCTCTCTGTCAGGCTGAGTTTCAGCTGAGCAGGAACAGAAGAGATTAAGATGAGGCAAAATTATGTTTCCCAAAAAGCCCATTAGTTGTGCAGTTTGTTTGTTTTTTTTTTTTATAGTTGGTCAACAATTTGTATTTTTTTTGAGTTTTTTATTATTGTCCTCTATGTTGTGTGCCTAAATAACCATTAGCAGCTTCTGTTTTCATTGTATTCAGTGGACAAAGATCATTGTTTGATTACTTTGATCGTGAGGAAGCATCAAAAAAGGATTAATTCTCAGGCAAGGTTTAAATGTATTTTATGAATTCTTATTTGTCATAGATATTTAATAAAATAATGTTCTAAGAGCAAGTATCTATTTTTGATACATAGATGAACTTTTTTGAATTTCATTTGGCTTAAAATTCTGGGTCAATGTGTCCTATCAGATCTATTATTGATTGTTAGAAGTTGTCTGACACGTCACTTGTTATTAGTTTTATGCTGTTTTAAGTAAGGGCAGTGTCATCTCTTAAAAAAGACTTTGTATCAACAGTATCAATATATTAGGGATCCATCTGTCCGCTGCTGTTTTCCACCTCAGTTTTGCCATTCAATAATGCATTTAATCATGATTAATAATATAATTATTATTCCAAACTTTCAGCTTGAACTCTGTAATTACCAGTATCCCTGACTTTGCAGTGACAGTCTTAATCCTTCAGCAGCCGTTAACGGTGTCCTCCTGTCTTGCAGGGGCGTGGTGCGCGTCGACGTTAATCTACAGGATGTTGATATCGACCAGTGCTCCACTGACGGCTGGTTTGCAGGAACCCATCGATGCAATACGACCACTATGGAGGTGAGTGCGCCGAACATGCGGATAAGCCAGATGATTGATTCTCTATTGAAAACTGAACTGCGGAGTACATGCGTACGGTCCCATCTCCACGCGGCTCTAATGGAAAAGCACTAAATCTGTACATCTGCTGATGAATGGACGGTAAACTGATTCTTTTTTAATGACACGGTTGCAACCCACCGCCACTTAACTAAACACTTCAGGCTATATTATAAAATGATGTGCATAATCAAGATCAGTATTGTGCAAAAAATGAACAGTTGCAGTTTGTACTTTGTTTGCTTTTCTGAGTTTCCACTAATCTGTTTACTGCTACAAACAGCATACAATACAGAACTTACAGCTGTTACTGTGCAGAGAATCACTTGATATTAATCCTTATACATTTATCCTTCGGTGCCTCAGTGTTGCGGTAAAATGTTTTGGTCCCACCTGAAGCGTTTTTGGTTGCACCTGCACCTTCTTCCTCCTTCTCCGTCACCTCCATCAAGGTTAAGTTGTAATAAAGTATGATATGTTCAGTTTTGTGTGAAACATGTGGACAGATGAACCCAACTGGATCAAGGCTCCTTTTATTTAGAGTTTCACCACTCAACCGGATGACTGTCAGGCATCTAACAGAGATTCAGTGCGTTTGGTTCCAAGTAAGTGTATTTTCACAGGGTCAATAACTATATATATTTTTTTAATATTAACGCGGTGAGGATGGAGGTGGGGAGTTGGGAACATGTTCAACATTGGCAGAGGAGAAAGCAGCCCTGGACATTTTCATACTGATGAAAAATAGCCTGTCTCAAGGCCTTAGAACATGTGGGCAGAGCTCTTGGACAGGATGATAAAACTCTCAGCACTCTGCTATTTTTAAGAGCAAGTCAAATATCCACATCCTCCATTTTGAGTTGGAGGACTTTCATTCATTTTTATTTTTAATAATGCTAGAATAAATGTCAGCTATTAACAGGTGATGGCAAATCAATGTCAAATTACCATTTTGGGTTTCTCACATGGGCGTGAAGCCATCGAGAATTTCCGAGTCTGTTCCTGTTTCACATGAATGGAGAGACGGTGATGTGTTTGTGGCAAGTGCAACAAAAACTTAAGTAATCAGAGTTACATCGCTTGATCATCATCAATTCCTGAGTTACACGTTGTGACTGATGGGGTAAAAAGAAAAGTTTGTTTGTATAAAAAAGTCGCATGGAGTCGAATTCAGGGAGATCAGGAAGCGACATTTGTGTTGTTGCAGGCTACTTGAGCAGGAATGTTGACAAGGTTGAGAATCCAGTTGCCATCGTGTCACAGTTCCGATCTTTTGCGCTGATTGTTCTTCCTCAGACGCCTCAGATCATCACGGTCGTACTCTGCCTTAACTGTCTGACACTTGGGGACAAATTCACAGTGCACAACCCTGCAAATGTCAAAGAAAACCACCAGCATGCTTTGGGTGATGCTTCTGGTCTGACGTGGCTTTTCTTAAAGTCTTCGCTTCAATGATAAAGATGGTTGTATGGGCGACTCTTTCTCATAAAATAGTAATCACATGTTGCTTTTACAAAAGTATTAATTATAGTCAGTTGGATTGTTTTCCCTAAAGATATATTAATCAGTATAAACAGGAGCTTTTAAGCTTATGCCAACAGTTAGCTTAGCAACCAATAATTCCATACAATCCGCCAGCTGAGTGAATGATCTGCTGATATTTTCTAATTAAGTCATTAAAACTCTGCCTGCTTCCATGTTAACCTTTATTTTTATCACACAGTTGCTCCTGTCCGGCTAGCAGCTCGCCCTCTGGCCACTGCTTCTTACCTGCCGGTTCGGTCTCATGGCGAGGAGCGATAGATTTTGAGGAGATGCTGTAGATCAGACTGCTTCATAATGCATGTGATGTAATGGATTGCATTGAGCCTCTTTGAATAATTAATCACTCTCTTTGTCTGAGTACTTCCACCTCTCCGTGGACAGTCAATGCCAGAGACATTTGACATAGTGTGTGTGTGTGTGTGTGTGTGTGTGTGCGCGTGTGTGTGTGTAGGGTGGCTACAAGGAGAGAAAAACATTGTTACTGGTATAGATTTTAGCTGGGTTTGCAAATTCTCTTTGTGCTTACAGTGCGGGAGCGTGTTGCTGGAGTACTCTTGCTTACAGCTGAATGATGAAAGCTGTTGTGTTTATGACATGATGTGAAATGTGTCTTGTCTCGCATGCTGGCTTAAACATGAAGGACAGCTCATTATCATCCAATCTGCAAGGGGAACAACACAAGAAGACGGATAGACGCAGGAACGTATGGAGGAGAAGTGAATTACACCACCCTGTTATTTCTTGTGAAGGTGCAGAGTTTGTCCTGTAATACATAAATAAGGAAGATCCCCCTCACATAATAATAGTCTTGTGCAGATAGGAATTACAGCAAGCCATCTAACAACCTGCCATCCTGGATCTAAAGTGCATGACCAGGTTAAATCAGAGGTGTGTGGGAGGCTGATGTGTCTCCAGCTATGAAAAGACAGCGTGTCAGCATTGTATTTAAGTCTTGGGATGTGTTTAGATAAAGATAAGACAAGATAATCCTTTATTTGTCCCATAATGGGGAAAATTGCATCATTTCAAGATTAAAGGGATATGAAAAAATGGAGAATGATCCATAAAGAATTATAGGAAAGAGCACAGTAACATGTAGTTAAAAACAAGTACAACAAAAAGCAAATATCCACAAGAGAAAATAGCAACATTATGACATTGGAATAATAAGAAACACACTCATCAGTTAAAGTTAAAAAATATTCACACAAGTGCACTTCAGTATTGCACATTGCTAAAAAATGAAATTGCACATTATGACATTTGAATTGCAGTTTAAAATCAGTTCTGGTTTGTGCAGTCTCCTGGATTGACAGTGAGATGGATGCAAACATGGACTCATTTTGTTTCATTGCTGTCTTTATTTTTTCTAATTCAGGTATTTCCTCTGCACGTGAAGAACTTTGCAGTTTAATGGGGTTCTTTGGGGTCTTTAGATAAAGAAGACATTTATTTCAGGCTGCTATAGATCCTTGTTTGGACTGTGGTCTTTATTTTACTGGGAACTAAGCCATTTAGTTAGCTGGTGTTGGAACAGTTTCTTTACTTCAGTGTTTCATTGACGTATTCACACTGCCGATCTGCTCCGACTCTTTACACCATTCGCAGTCTTTTCACTTACATGTAAAGGCCACATTCTGCTTTGCATGCACAACTCTGACAGGATTTATCCAACATCTATGAATTCCTTTCATCGCACATCCACTGTTGTTCTCCTGCTCCTTAGCAGCGTTTTAAGCACCACCATTTCAGCAATTGAATTTGACAAAATGCAGTCGTTCCAGCCAGCCAGCCAGCCAGTCAGTCAGCCAGCCAGCCAGCCGGCTGGCTCCCTGGCCTCCCCTCACATCCTGCCTCTCAAGCTGCTGTTTTCCCAGCCAAGCATGCAGGCAGCCCAAACTCAGATGGAGGCAGATGCTGTGGATGACTGATTCAGTGAGCAAGCAGAGGAAGGCAAAAAAAAAAATAGAAATAAAAGAGTTTTGGAGAGATGACAAGAAAAAATACAGAGGCACAACAGTGTTATAGATAGATAAGAGGAAGTGAATGTTCTTTTTTGAGAAAAATCATTGAATGCTGCATTATAACCAAACTTACCATTAGTAAGCAAACAATATAAATCAGTGTTTTCTGCATATGTTTCCATAAAACTGCAGGAACTTGAATACAGCACAGGAAATCTACCAGAACACACCAGGGCTGCATCTCAGAGAATATATAGCAATTGATTTTATTATAAACTCTGTCTGCAGAGTAGTCACCGCATGCATTAAGCCGAGAGCAAACATTGTATTTTCTTTGATTATGTATAGAGTACAGTTCTGACTCCTGCCAATCACGGTGAAGCTATGAGTCATTACATCGCCAAGCATGGAGCCACAGAGCCCAAAGATTATCAGCCACAATCTCAACTTAATTTCCTGTTGAAAAGGTGTATACATGCTGTTTGAGGCTGACGTTTTCTGTCTTTTTTCCCCCCACCTCTCATCGCTCACTAATGGCATTTCCATTAGTGTGTTTCACCGTTCTTCAAAAGTCTAGGACTTTGCTGCCCTGGGGGCACCTTTCATACGAGAAGGCGGCTGTGGATGATGATGAATGTTTCAATCAATTAGCTTATTGCTCAGAACAAGTGGTGGAGCCCTGGGGGACTGTAGCCTGTGAAAGGCAGTGACACATAACCTGAATGATTACTCCAGCAGGAACGACAAGGACCCCTTGACTCTGTGCCGCTTCTTGTTGAGGGCTGCTGAGTGAGAAGGGAGAGGATCACTGGTTGGAAATTAAACCGAGAACGATTTGAAAACATCAGATTTTCATAACAGCACATAACAACATTATTTTGAGTTTTAGATCCAGAAAATTTTATGCTTTATTTGTATTTTGGTGAATGGAGTCACCAGATGATTCGTGGGCCGTCACTGCTCTGAAGTTTGACATTAAAAACATCTGGTTTGTACCTGTTTTTAACAAATACTCATGTTGAGGCTCCATCACTTCCTAACTGAAGTATCTCAACAACCACATCACACATTTGCCATCAAAGTCTGTTCAGACAGTGTTGGTTCCCAGAGGATTTAATCTTGTTGGTCTGGTGATCCCATGACATCAACATGAGGTGAAATATCTCCAAAGCTTTTGTTATAACCAAACGCTAAACTGCCCACATTTCCATCAGCCTCAGCTGTAGTTTGTGGCTGGTGCTAATTAATTAATTTCAGCACACGCCAAGTACAATTATGCTAAAGAACAGCACATTACCTTGTCATTTCCAGTATGTTTGCATGTTAAAACTAACATTAAGACCATTTACCCACACAGAAACACAAGCAGTGCTGAAGACTCTTAATTTTATTAGCTAGTTTTAACATAAGTTGTAGCATTTTAGCTAGTTAACTTGAGTTAGAATCCAACTTGTACTGGATGGTCACATTTTACTCTCAAGTCTTCTTAATTTCACTTCTTATTTTTATTTTTATTTCTATCTTTGTAGCAATATCAATCGAAACAGTGATGCATTTTAGTGGTAACAGTGAAGCACAAAGAAACTTTCCAGAATGCATTTGCTGACATATTCTGTTTGAAATTGCAAACGTAGATCATAATTATGACATTTTAGTCGTTTTAACAACCAATATGGCAGCAGACTGACTGTCCACACTAAAACACATAAATTATTCTCAAACCAATGTGCACCAGGGGACGTTTGGCGGTGTTGGTGTTTCGCACGCTCAACAGCCTGTGTGGTTTATTTTTTGCCTGGCTGTGGTGCTCTTTCTGTATTGAAAAGCTGAAGTGCATATTCCAGCTCTGCCTGTTGAATCACTGTTACATCTTGACCTTGGTTCACAAGGTTGTCGTGGCCCGGCCGACTATCATCTCAATCACACGCTGATTTCTCCGCCGTGTACTGTGTGCTGCTGAATTAATAACGCCATCAGTTTTAAACAACTGCTGCTACCCTCCTGCTCTCACCTTCTGTTTCGCACTGGTTATCTCTCGCTCCCAAACAGAAAAATACACACAACACACACTTGTTATTCTCACTTTTGAGGGAAATGACTGACGTTCTTTCCCTGCAGGCAAGTTAACCTCAACCAAAAACCAAGTCTTAACCGGATACAGAAACCTCAGAAGGATCAGATTTTAATTTCTTTATTAAAATCTTGGATGCTTGTTTAAATCTTATTCACAAAACATGTAATTTTTTCTGCTAGAAGTCTTTAAATCCAACCAGTTAAAGCAAAAAATGTAGTTTGAGGTTGTTGTGAGGCAGCGTGGGACTATATATTCTTTTTATTACATTGTTAAACAGACACCTTTGTATATAAACATCTATCTATGAGTCTCTCTTGCATCATGTGTGAGGGATCTGTTATCAATTTTATGTTCCCACAGTGTGAACAGCATCATATTTAATTATTACGCAGATTAAAGAAACCCTAACCCGCCGTCCGTTAGCTGTGATCTTTCACGCTGATTGAATCACGGCTGCGGTTGGATTAAAAACACTGGGAGGAGAAAAGCTGATTGGCATTAACCCCAAAGACGACCTTTAACCCGAACCATTCATGTCACGCTTTGTTTCTGTGATTTAAATCTCATTGTCCTGCAATCTTAACATGCAGCTGCCTATAACTGACAAAGATAACACAAAGGGCTGCGTGTTGTATTGGCAGCCATGATAAGGGTTCCTTTATCTGCAGAGCATGAGAACGTCCACAGGAGAACATACGTTACCAGGAGCTTGACATGTGACTGTTAATGCACATTTTTGCACAACTTGAGTTATTTGAGAGCACAAGAGCCGGCCCCGAGAAGGTCATGTGACAGGTTGGATGGATGGGATTCATTTCAAAAACTCTGAGAAAAACAGACTGTCAGATGAAAGTCATTAATCAGTGTGTCACACATATGATTAATTTTGGCATTAGAAAAGTTCCTTTGTTTGCATGCAAAGATTAAGTCTCGTTCTGTGCCATAATGAGTTGGCTTCTGGGTTAACAATCATTTTAGATGCAAAAATTGTCCTTTTACAATAGAATTCAGCATTTATCCATCTACACACACATTCACCCACTAATGGCAGGAGATTTCTCTATGAAGCTCAATCCTGGTCATCAGAAACTCAGTTCTTACAGCTGTTGGGAGCATTTTTGATGCCCAAACACACTTTGATGTGCAGACTGAAGGAGTCAGGACTCAAAATCCTCAACCCTCTGATGAGTAGAAAACCCACTTTACCTCCTGAGCCACAAAAAATGGTCAAATAATTATATTAAATACCTGACATGCATTTATTTAGCACACATTGTTCGAAATTACACTTTGGATCATGTTTTTTAAATAATACACCGACAGTTTTATGTCATATCTAAATATATCATTCTTCACCGGTAATTGATTGTCCATTTAACATGCTGTGTGCTCTGTTTACTCTCCAATCCCCTTTGTGAATGTGATATATATCAGTTAAACATATCTGTAGTAACGTTTTCCTGCTTGTTGCTCTGTCCAAGTGTTCCCCAAACACTCGTTCAACAGAGGTGCTTCCCTTTTTATCTGCAGCCCAGATGTGTATTGTACGAGGAACTAGCTTCTTGGGAATTCCCTCTCTGTTTGCAACATGGCACTGTAGAGGGACAGGGATTCACATGTGGGACCCGGAGTAGTTCAACACAAGGTCGTGGCCCTTTAAACCTTCTGATCTTGTTTCAGCAGTTCGGGTGGATGTAAAGGGGTTTGAGGCATTCTAATCGACTACATTGCTTGCTATGTTGCGTATGTTCAGGAGCCTATAAATAGGGTAATTGCTAATTATCTACTGTGATCTCACCAAAGCTGTGATTATGCTTCAGGGTGGATGAGGGTGCTTGATAAAAAGGAAATAGAAAACTGCTGTGCACAAGCAGATTTAAATTCACCCTTTAATTTGAACAATCCTTTAGTGAAACACGCAGCATCGTGGTAAAATAGAGGAGAGACCAGGACATAAAGTCCCAATCAAGATGAGAAAAATACAAAAAAAAAGCAATAAATGTGAGTTTCTCTCCATTACAGAAAGAAATATTATAAGGACAAGCAGAGATACGCGGCAGATGGATCAAGTGTTACATCTTGGAAACAGTTTTCAAAAGTTTTCAGTCCTGGAAAAAAGAAAAATAAAGATTTTTTAAAGTTTTTTAAAGCAGCCAATAAATTATCATGCCAACAAAGTCTGGGTCAGATTACTTGAGTAAACTTTGAATATTTTTTGTACCAGAGCCCACGTTTCTTCTCTAAATCTTAAAAAAAAAAATCATTTTGGACTCAGTCTGCGCTCTTCTGTCATCCAGGATATTTTTTGTTACAAATAGATAAAACTACTGATTTAAATCCCACCTTGGACAGTGAGATGCTCTGTCCTGTCTCCTTTAGGGGGACAGTAGATGAAACATCAAGGTTTAGGGCTGCTGGCCACAATGCAGAGGGACGAAAGATCACAGGACATTTCTGGTCTTAACTATGGCCCCCGGCCCTCAACAGTGCGGCACTTCCTTAACCACTGTACCGCTAATTGGCTCTGTGGATAATGCTGGAACTCTGAAATTTACATAAAAACACTTTGAAGACTTAAGTACGACGGCCCCCTGGGTGCAGTCTTGCATCCGCTCTGCCCAGCTTTAGCAGCGTACGGTTAACCGAAGCAGAAAGCAAACACTCCAGTCCAGAGAGGATAGGGGAGAAAAAAGTGGAATGTAGAGGTAACATTTGTCTAGATACCCATGAGATCGAATGTGAAATGAGTACAACTGTACGGAGGACGGAAATAGACAAAAAAGTGAGAGACACACAAAAGGATACAGTGAATCTCCACAGATGAAGACCCAACAAATCAATCAAACTAATCAAAATCACTCTTTTTTTTTTTGTCAGTGGTTAAATCGTAGACTCATATCCTGCCACAGTAAGTTATATAATATAGGGACAAATACATTTGCATTTCACAAGGTCAGCTCACTAATTTTTCCCTGTTTTGCATTACACAAGGTATCATTAGTGAACTTTAATGAGTCGGTCACAGCAAGTTTTAGAAACACAGAGAATTTACATAGAAATTTTGGACTGAAACATGTCAAAAAAATACATTTTTCTTTTATGTTTAAACAATTTATTTTCTCTGGTAGGATTGTTAAACTCTAAAATAAAAAAAAGACTCTCAAGTTAGCAGACTTTCCTTTTCTTAATCCTCCAGTGACTCTGTTTGAGCCCTTTGGCACTGTGAGGATGTCAGAAAACTTTGGCCAAAAACCGAAAACTGATCCCTTTTTTTTTAAAGTGCCAATTGTTTTTTGTTCTGGCATGAGTTTCCTCAAACATGCCGGTTGTACATTTATTTTTTGTAGGACTGTCCCCTGCAAGTTGCACGAGTCAACATTATGGTGCTTTTTACCCAACGAAACATGGAATAAATATGTGCCCGGCTGGTTCGCTTTGACACTTACATAAGCTGTGAATGTGATTATGAGAGCAATATCCCAGTGGTGTTTGTTGTGTGTACTTGTCTCAGCCTGATGGCAATGTTAAGCTCCCTTTAGGCCAGAGTGTTTATCTCACTGGTGTTTAGGCTTGGCTCTTTTGGACTGCACCCAAAGCGAGGCCCCTGCTGTCCAGGCAGCTCTGCTCCAGCTAACTCCTGCTAGTTGACCTCGTTTAAAGGCCTGGCTTTGCTTTCTAGCCGTCCCTGTGAGCACAGAGCCACGGCCGTCCAGCACTCTGCACTGCCTCCATGACTCTCAGTGTGTGTGTGTGTGTGTGTGTCTGTACCTCTCAGCTAATTCGCAGGCCTCCAATGGTGGTCCGAAGCTGATCCAGCGCCAGTTTATTTAGCCCAGCCCCCTGCCCAACAGCTACGAAAGCATGAACCCGGCCAGAGGCGAATATATTGTTGTCAAAACACATTCCTCTCTCTTCTTCTCTCTTGGTTTCCCCTCTTTATCCTCTGCTCTCTCACTCATATACAGAGATACATACAAGCTACAGTTAAGTTCCAGTTTTGCAACTTATAGGCATATTTATCATGAATTTAAGATGTCAAATAACAGAATTAATCTTCTTCTCTGTGTACTTTACTTGTTTTGAAATTCTATTCTTCACAATGTACTTTTACTACTGTTGTTAGTCTCTATATACAGTACCCAGAACAAACACAACACAATACAAAAACTTAAGATTTAAACTGTATTTTTGTCTCTTTTCTACTCAAAATATCTTATTACATTAGTTAACCTCAAATGTAACATTTCAATAGATAAGAGGATTTGTTTTCCAACATCATATCTTATTCTAAATAATCTTAATATCCATATTTTTTTCACTTATTACAAGCAAAATATATCAAACATCACCGAGTATTAAATTCTTTTTATTTATTTATGCCATTTTTTTTTTGTCATTTTCATTATCATAGGTTGAGATTTATCTAATAAAATTGAAAGTCTAAGTAAAATTGTTACATTTTGGATGTAAAATGAGATTTAGGCCCATGAACATAAATCTGACTAATGACTTATTATAATAACTTTGAAAGAATTTATGACTTTATCATATCACAAAAATCCTATCTACAAAGACAGATTATGCAGCCTGATATATAATCAGTGTCTTTTCTCTTCTTCATTACAATTAACCAGAAAACCAGGACAAAACCCCAAAGATTTATCTTAATTTGTAAAATCAATGACAACGTGTCCTGGTGTACATGTGGATTTATTTGTTTTACAGCATTTCATCAGGCAAAGTGTCAAAAAAAAAAAAAGTCACAGGAGGATTCTTCAGTGTTTAGCTGAGCATGTTAATCTCCTTTGTTTTGTTGTTTTTACTCAGCCTTTAAAACAAACACTGTCTTTCCCTGGTGCCTTCAAATGCATCCTGAGCTGGCAGTTCACAGCACAGACACAACTGTGCTGTATGTGCAGAGCACATTGCCCTCCAGCCAAGTCTTCTCCTTCTCACCTCCTTTCTGTGCTTTCTATAGTTCACTCTGTAATTACAGGACGATGAGCTTTCCTCTGGGTTTATGTTGCACTCTGAAGGATCATTACAAATATCTACAGAGGCCCATTAGTGGTTGATTAGGCACGGTAGCTGGACCGGAAGAGCGTGGGCTCATTTCAAAGAGAGGAAGAGTCCTCGGCAAGTCTTTAATTAGCCGTCAGAATTGAGCTAGTTCCTGGTTTCCTGGTCAGGTGGAGGACGCATGGCCTCTGCATCAATTAGTGCTACTCTTAGAGTTGTTTTTTTATTCCCCTGCTTCTTGTCAAAGAAAGGTGATGGAGGGGAACTGTTGCGTTTGATGTCAGGAGAGCGAATATGTAGATTGTGTGCACATTTGTATGCAGGAAGTGCAGCAGTCTTATGTACATTAATGCAACAATGTACAGGAGATATGCAGCTGTAGTGAATTTACTGTCTGAATTTAAGTTGTGAAGTTCCTTGCCGTGTTATTTGCAGTGGTATTCATGCTGCTAACCCTTTTTTTTCATCCCAAAGATGTTGGGTAGGGTTGAGGCGAGGCTCAGTGCAGACTGGCTTCATGCATAGAGCTCTGTCATGTTGAAGTAACTTAGATAAAACTGTTATTGTAGTTCTGCAAATGTTGGTTGCTTCTCTGATTTTGAAACGTAAAGTTTTAGCTTAACACAATCCTCATCCCAGGAACAATGGAAGTCATAAGTTTGCTTATACATTAACAGTTTGTGACAATAGGTCAAGTCCCAAAGAGTCCAAAGTCAAAAGGTTTGGACTCCTTGGACTTAAAAGTTATTATATGCTTTATCATCTGCTAAGTTTCACTAAGAATTTTGTCAAAATCATAGAAAACAACACCTGACGAAAAGTGGACCGTCCACATACTTTTGACAACACAGAATTGTTGGGTTAAATTCATATTTAGGAATTTAGATCACTGATTTATTATAAACTGATTACAATGGTACAAGCAGCACTGATGTATGTAATTGCATAAAAGCCAGAAAGAGAGGGAGACCGACAGAGAGACTGAGCTTTCCTTTTTGTCTATTTTTAATTCCCGTGGCCCTTTTATTGCTGCCCTGTCGCAGGCAAACCCATGCTGGTCTGACAGTGTGACGCACCCCGACAAAAAGGCTCTCGCTTGCGGTCACACACATGTCACCATGGCAATTAGCATGTCAGAGTGTGTGTGATTGACAGCTGCCACAGCTGGGATGTAAACAACTGCTGGCTGCTGGTGGGGAAACCTGGGGTGCTGGAGATATACAGTACGAGCAGTGGGTGTCTATTTACATGTGAGTGTCATAACAAATAAATGAGGTGGATCAGATATACTTACATCCGCATCCTCTGGTAGAAAACAGGAGCAGATGGAAACAGAAACTCTGTATTTTGAATTAATAATTTTCTTATTGCAATTAGATTGTATCTGTTTTTTAAGGACAAATGCATCTATTAAATCAGTAAGAAGTAAAAGAAATTCTGTGCAGTCAAACACATAATTCTGTCTCATAAAGACATTAAAAATATCCGTTAATTTGATGAGATTTTTGTTCTCTGGATGCACAGTAAATGCCTCCAGCTCATTATGAAAGGAACAATATGGCTGCCCGATTTGCTCACTATCAACAGAACACACATAATTAATAGCATATACAGTATAATACATATACAAGTAGGTCACTGCCTATATTTACCCCGTTTCAAATACCAGAACAGTGTGTTACCTTATAATGAGAGGAGATTAAGCTGTATATATATTAGGTGTGTACATTTGAAAATAATGTAATCCTGTACAGACCATGACAAAAGTAATTTACACCGTTAATTGAGTTATAAAAATATGCTTGATGGGGCCATTAATAAGTTTTATTGTTGATTAACCTGCCAATTATTTTTTTGATTAACTGATGCCCAAAAAAAAGTCATAATTGGCCCATTAAAACTTCCCAGAACCACAGGTGACACCTTCTCCATTATATCCTGATGATGTCTTTATTTTTTTGTTAAATGACAAATGATGCTAAGCTGATTAGCATAGAGGTCTGCAGGAGCAAACCCTGACCTCAGCTAATGTCAGCCATCATGGCCCACTCGAAACATTTGCACCTAATTGATATGATGAAAAACTGTAATTACATTTTTTATTAATATTTTATCGAGAACATTATTTTAATTGCACTTCATCCTACACTCTGACGGTTATCAGGTGTCCTTTCAGCTCCTCATCCCTGTGTGGAGACCTTTATAGACTGGCTCCAATCAACTCCATTTCTTGGCCCGTTGATGTGAGTCTGGCCTCGAGCTGGACTGATGCTGCTGAGATCACACGTGACTTACGGCAGGTAGTTGTGAAGCAGACTGCACCGTCTGGGCTGTTCCCCCATTCAACACACTGCACGTCCAAGCCCCTGCATCAATAACCACAGCAGGCAGGAGTGGGATGCACTGCCAGGGCTATTTCTGGCTCTCCCTGCCACACATACAAAAATATGCATACTCACACACACACACACACACCTGTCTCAGGCTGTTTCTTCCAGCATCTCTGCGAGGTGGGCATATTAACAGTGGCAGGCAGTAGCTGCAGCACGCTCCACCTGTCCTGAGGAGACAACAGTTGGGAGATGAAATCAGTTACCTGACTCACTTTGAAGCGCGGTGCTCATTTAAAGCTGCACAGGGAAGATTTTTATGAAGGGATGCACGTCTGAGCAGCATAAATCAAAATGAGAGGCACCAACATGGTAGCACATCCATCCTGCAGATTCATCCAATGTGTAAAAACATAAACGTTTCCTCTAACACCCACAAGGTGCACTGAAGTGAAGCTAATGCTGTTATTCAAACTGTTAACTTTGCAGCACTAACATATATTTTTACATAAAACGATGTATACAACACATGAGCTTTCACCATCTTAAATGTTCTCATAAGTCTTTAACAATAATCTATCAGTTTATCTAAAGACTCTTTCTCGTTGTTCCCAAGAAAATGTGTTGTTTCTTGCACTTGCTCGGCCACATGCTGCTTACTTGTTTTAATAGACGATGCTTAGATCAAAGTAGCATTAACATACAAACTGTTATACTTACCCAGCAGACAAAGAGCATCATTAGCATTAATTTGAAGTGGTCTTGGGAAATGTTGGTAAAGTATTCACTCTGTTTTGGTCACTTCCAGAGTCAAATATCTTCTTTCACCTCTCACCTACCATTACAACTACCTACCACAACTTTTAAGTAGTGCTGTTTGAGGCTGCAGGGATTGTGCAATATTTCCATGGGTTTTTTACCACAGGGTATGTGCAATATGTGCAATGTGCAATATGTGCAATGTGCAATATGTGCAATGTGCGATATGTGCAATGTGCAATATGTGTTATGTATCTGTATGTGCAATATCTTGTAATGTGCAATGTTGACTATGTGGAATTCATTATGTTGTTTGTCTTATCACACTGTGGAGGCATGTTGTGCGCAGCATACAAGTCCAAAACAAATTTCCTTATGGGGACAATAAAATATATCGTATCGTATTGCATCGTATCGTATCGTATCGTATCGCACAAGTCGTTCATGACTTTAAAAAACAAAAACAGTTTGTCCTTTTTTACTTTATAGAGGAAATATTTTCCCTAAATGTTTTCAAAGACGTTTAAAGCTAAAGCTGTGAGCAGAATCCTCGGTGGGCATCTGTTGGTGTTTGGTGGGGTTGAGTCCTCCTGTTGCATTCTGGGTGAACACACACACACACACACACACACAACAGCAAACACATCCTGCAGATCTGTTTCCAGCAGGAAACGAACGATGCATCAACACAAAATGTTGGGAAGAGAAAAGAATTCCTCCTCAGTTTAAAAGCTGCAGTGATGAGCTGATTGATTGATCTTTTCAATAATCCTTCAGACAAAAACATTTGCTATTTCCAGCTTTTTAAATTAAAAGATTTGCTGCTTTTTTTGTAAAGTTTGTTAGTTTATTGTCTAAATAAAGTTTATTGTTCTTCTTATTTATTATAATTAAAAAGCCTTTACATTTTTAACTGAAGGTGCCACTTTGGGCTCTCGGACATTATGATGAGCATTTTGAACTTTTTTGGACTTTTACGTATGAAAATGATTAATTGAATAATGGTGAAAATGATAGGAGGATTATTTAATAATTAACATAATCCCTAGATATTTAATTTGCAGGAGAAAACTGTTCCGAATTCAGTCGCTCAAGTGACTGACAGGGCTTTTGAGTTTAAAAAGCTTAAACAGTGAAGACACAAAAGGGCAGAGGAGCAAGAGAGTCGAGGAAGCAGGGAGCAGAAGTTTACATGCATATTAATAAAAACAGGAGGGTGAAAGAGACAAGAGAGTCGAGGATGACGAGACAGGAGGAGACGAGTGGAGAGGAAGGAGAGGAGACGTAGATGGAGGCTGAGAGGAGAACGGTGAGAGGAGATGGAGATGCAACACATCTGTTGTGCTTCAGGAAACATAAATGAAACATCCGAGGAACATGAGAGAGGGGGGGGAGTCTGCATAGGTTCAGATTTAACCGTTTAAGTTCCCCCAATCAGATCCGAGCCTTCTGTAAGCAAAATGGTGGAGAAAAAACCAACTGAGGAAAACCCCGCACTGCCTTTGCTGGTCGTGCAATCACAAACAGGAAGGTTAATGTAAACAATCGATCGCCTCGGAGATCATCGGTCCCACTGTGGGGCTTTTTAAACTGTTTGACTGATTCAGCCGTCCCGAGGGGTGTTTCCATGGCAACACGCATCCCAAAATAACACCGAGACCACTGGTACTCTGACCCTGAAACTGACCCGCCTGCTGGAATATTCATGAGGTAAGTCCCGAACAGACAGACAGACAGACAGACAGACAGACAGACAGACTGCATCAGATGGTACAGTTACACAGATACTCTCATGGAAGAAGTATTCGGATACCTGACTGAAGTGAAAGATGCAATGCTAGAGAGTAGAAATACTTAGTTACAAGTGAAATTCAACAAATCAAAATTTTTACTTAAATGCACGATTTCTAATTCCTGCCACTAGAGGTCCCTCAATCAAGACAATAACAACAAAAGTCTAAGTTTGGCGACAACGTAAAGTAACGAGAAGTGAGCGCAAATATTTAATTTAAGCAAATGCAGTAAAAATACATGAAGTGTGTAATTTTCTTCAGTGACAAACTTCAGGGGAAAGAGTTCAAATCAAACATTTCGCCTACAAACGAGTGCAGACGATAAAAGTGATGACACACACTTTGTATCTGAGCTGATTCTGATTCTGATTGGCTCGTCTCCTTTAGAAAAATATACTGAATCCAACCAACCAACCGAAGCTGCTGATTGCAACGGTGGAAAATAACACACTGCACATAAAATCAACATGATAAAATAAAAAGAGTGAGATTTTAACTTTAACGCAGAAAATTTCAGCGTTTTTCCAGTGAATTCTTCCTTCGTGTGTCGGCTGATTTCATTCATCTCTGTTCCAGCAAACGTTCAGCTCGCTTACACAAACGCTGCAGATTACTCCAAACTGCTTGTCCTCTGAATCCAGACCTGTACACACTCCACTGTGTGTGTGTGTGTGTGTGTGTGTGTGTGTTAGTGTGTGTGTGTTAGTGTGTGTGTTTGAATGTTGCTTTAACATCTATATGCATGGATGTATGTGTCATGCATGTGTGTGTGTGCATCTGGTTGCTTGCTGTTAGTGTGTGTGAGACCACATGCACGTCTGCCTCTGTGTGTGTGTGTGTGTGTGTGTGTGTGTGTGTGTGTGTTACCTGAGGGCATGTTTCTGCCTTTCGCCTCCATCTCCTCTCCCCCCCGCTGCTGCTGCTGCTGCTGCTGCTGTTCTTCTTCTTCTTCTTCGTCAGTGAAGAGCGCTCCGTAGCCCCGGTCCGAACCGCCTCCATCCACCGTTTATCCTTCACTTTCTCTCCCCTTCCCTCGCTCCTCTGCCTCTCCTCTTCTTCTTATCCCTTCTTTTTCTTCCTCCTCTTCTTCTTCTCCCTCTCCTCTCTCTTTACCTTGAGCACTCCTTCCCTCCTTCCCAGCGAGCGGGGGATGCTTCACTTGGCGTCCTCTCCTCTCATTGAATTGTCAGAGCAGTCATCTTAGCTAACTGAGAGAAGGAAGAAAGGAGGAGGAGGAGGATGGGGGGGTGAAGAACAGATGAGAGAGAGTGAGAGGAAAGAAAAGAGAGGGAGAGTAGCGAAGGACAAGAAGATGAGAAGATAGAGGAGTGGAAGGATGGATTCGGGTTAAACGAACGTGACATGAGTGTTCAAACCAGGATGCTCCTGTACGCCAGCATCTGCACAACATACATGTCATTATGTGTCACTGCAAACAAACAAACAAACAAACAAACAAGCAAACAAACAAACAAACAAACAAACAAGCAAACATCCAGAAACCTGAAGCTGACGGCAGAAAAACGAAGCCTCCTGTCAAACAAGAGGAGCTGCTTTGCTTCTACAGAGAGCGAGAGAGCGAGAGATAAAGCAACAGAAAAGAACAGGCGATGCGAGAGAGCGTGCTCCATTCCATCGCCATGGCAACAGTGAATTCCAAAGTCTATGGTGGAGCTGGCGAGCATGTGTGTGTGTGTGTGTGTGTGTGTGTGTGTGTGTGTGTTGGAGGAGCAGAGGGATGGATGTAAC
>JAQMCX010000032.1:2628857-2701412 GCA_029814765.1 Acanthurus leucopareius
CTCACACAGTTTATCTGAAACACACACACACACACACACACACACACACACACACACACACACACACACACACAGAGTCAAACACTTCATCCTGGAGTTTGGAGAAAATAACGTGTCATGTTCACTGACATGTTCATTAACATATAATAACATGTAGTTATACAGTGTTCAGGCATAAGATTGATCTCTCTAATTAAATGAATATGAGAATAATGAAATTTAAGACTAAGAAATAAAAGTTTGTTATTCTTAATTTTCATTTTTCTTAACACTTGCAAAAAATGTTATCCATTTTTTAATGAATTTTGTTTGTTCAGGTGAACCTAAAGTCCCCTGACCATCCCGTTCCCCTGATGAAGACCGGTACCTTCTGGAGGAAGATGACCAGCAGGGGTAAGGAGCTGCGTCTCTGAGGTTCTCCCACCAGCTGGGAGAAACGCTCCACTGTCATCGTCTCCGGGAGAGTCCAGAAAGAGGAGTGATGTGTCGGGCAGTCGGAGGGGAGGGACAACATGTTTCCAGGATCCCCGAAGAGGAGGTTCATCAAGGGATTCCCAGCAAGTCCGTCATCCGCGCTGATTCTGTCCTGAGCTGCAGCCAAATTCTTCTGCAACTCCTGAAACAAAACAGAATATTTTCAACCTGCTGCACAAAACCTCTTGAGTTTTTCTTCTGAAAACATCCACTGTGTTGATTCCAGTTACAGACTTGTAACCAATCAGCACTCTCGCTTTAAAAACCCTGTGTTCCTCACCTTAAGTACTGGGTTGATGGCAGATTCACAGACGAGCGTCTCCCACTGTTGGCGTCCTTGTCTGGAGGACAGATTCTGTCTCGCTGTGCGGGAACCTGCGACAACATCCGGCAGAGTTTCGTCACACGTGTTTTCACATGAACAAAACAAGCATCTTTATTAAAATCATCAGAAAGTCAGTCACCTCTTGTCCCTGTGCTGGTGTGAAGAATCAGATGCACTGTGACCGCCGTGTTGTCCATGTTCTGACCCAGCGTCTGTCCCAACACCTTCACGTCCTTTTCAAGATGCGCCCACAGGAAGTGGATCACATCATGAGGCCTCGGATGGATCATGTCACCAACCGCCTACAACAAAAAAACACCACAGTTTTAGGACACAACATGACGTTTTAAATACTTACAACATATAAAATGTGGAGCAGATGCGGCTGAAGTCTCACTCTGCGGTTTTTCATGGTGCCTTGAAGCATTGCCAGGTGTGTGAGCAGCCGCAGGATGCAGGACTGAGCAGAAGTCATCTGTCTTTCAGGAGCTTCAGACCGCCGACGGGCGTCTCCTAACACGTGTCCCATCCGAGTTCGATCGATGCTTTACATACAAGAAGAGGAACACAAGTTAAACATGTGATTGGAAATCAGACACAAAGCTGTGAGGCTGAAGAGATGAAGACCTTCGTCCTTCGTCTTTGGTGAATCCAGGCACCGGGGCATGATTAGAGCCTCCGACCGGAAGTCCACAGTCTGCACACTTTGATACGACCATCGGTCTTCCGCACTGAGGGACAACACAGAGTGAATATAATGAATATAATGTATTCAATACATTTTTTACTGCTTAAGGAAATCTTTCAATCACAAACAGTTCAGACATTACCTCTCCCACAAAGACTGGATGTCCGTTGGGACAATCTGTGGATGATATGAAAGACATTATAGCCTTTTAAATAGTGCTGTTTGAGGCTGCAGGGATTGTGCAATATTTCCATGGGTTTTTTACCACAGGGTATGCGCAATATGTGCAATGTGCAATATGTGCAATGTGCAATATGTGCAATGTGCAATATGTGTTATGTATTTGTATGTGCAATATCCTGTAATGAGCAATGTTGACTATGTGCAGTTCATTATGTTGTTTGTCTTATCACACTGTGGAGGCATGTTGTGCGCAGCATACGAGTCCAAAACAAATTTTCCTATGGGGACAATAAAGTATATCGTATCGTATCGTATTAAAAGTTACTGGTGATGGAGAGCTGCAATGCATGATGGTGCTAGCTATTTCCAACTATCTGAGGCTAATGTTTACACGCACTAAAATAATTTTAATAATAAATGATCAAACATTCAAAGATAAGTCTTGCTGGTGTAATATACTGTTGAAGTTTATATATATAGTCTCAAAGAACTGAACATAGATTCACGGTTTGTGGATCAAATGCACTTTTTTTTTAAGGCTGTCACCACCAAAACAGGAAGCCGTCTTCAACAGATTAGTGTAGTGCCACTTTAAATGCTTTGGTCTCTTCAGTGGAATTTGTTTTAGGAACTTGTTCGCTGAATGGTAACCTGGTAATTACCTTGTGCTTTTGAGCCCCGGCCCGGCCTCTCCAAGGCTTTGACTGAGGACCTTCGCTCTCACGCTGAAAAATGTGCTCAGACCTCACCGAGGACCTTGAGAGATAGTCAGAAATAGCTTCCTCTTAAAGACGTGCAGAGTCCAGTCGGCTGCGAGGAGCATCACAGTGACTGATACTTCATTTAGACGCTGCCACTGGCCCTGCCTGTAGATCTCACAGTCGGGTCACACACACTTCATGGCGTGTCAAGTGTCAGCTGAAGCACCGTTGCTATTCTGGGCTTCTCGTCGTTTCTTGGGATTCATAAGTCATTATCATCTCCGCTTTAGAAAAAAAAACATGCTCACACAGTGGAAAAAAAAGAAGACTGTTGTGTAGTTTTTCAGGAGAGAGAACACGAAATATCAGAGCTTTATGTCAATGACCCAAATATGTTTGTGCAGAGGAGATGATGGAATCTCATTCCCGCAAGAATTAGAATTAATGGCTCTCCTTTAATCATGCAAATAAGTCTGTTCTTAATTTAGATATCAATTATGTCTTGTAATTTGGCAAACAGCGCGCAAAGTCTGCCAAGGATGCCCCCTTGACACCCCTCGTTTTTTTCTCTCCCTCAGTCTGTTTCCTACAAGACTTTTAATCGATTGGATGAAGCTTCACTAATTCAATATTTGGTGGTGAGGAGGCAAAGTTAGACAGAGAGAAGAGTCTCACAACTTCAATAAATGGACCTTTTTTTTCCCCCGAAAGACATCGACCTCACATTCAGCTCACTGATTTTTTAGCTCCAGGCTTCACTTTTGCTTTTACTTTATGCATTGACATATTTTAACTGCTTTTATATTGCTGTCCTATCAGTCTGCATTACAAGATGAAACATTTTGGTTCTTTTAAGAATTTATTGTAAAAGGATTCAGGTTTAAAATGCATTCTGTGTCTTTCCCATGTGATTGATGCATATGGATGTTTCTCTTCACAGTGTTTGCCTCTCCGCGGTCATGGATTCGTCTTGGACAAGTACAAATGCCACTGCAAGAAAGGCTTCTACCACCCCAACAGAGTGGCTGTCAACGGCTTTACAAGTAAGTCACTTATCACCTGTTTAATTGATTACAGACAAGATATCACTGTCCTGTGATGAGGATAATTATTCACTGTAAAGTGATTTAATTCATCATGTTTAAAGTATTATTTTTGCTTCATATTCTGCCTCCTGCACTCTTAAATAGCAGCTATTGAACAGGTAGAAAACTCTACCTTGTGTCCTTTGTTCAGTGCAAAACCTTCTGAGGCATTTTAGACAGAATTTTAGATCATAGTTCAAGTGCTTCAGCAGTAAAGGTTAAATAACAACACAGCAATTTGTTTGGAAGGGTAGCCTTTAAATGCAATTCTTTCTTTTAATCTTTTTATTTTGGTACAAATGTAGCAGATGAAACAATTTATCAGTTAGATTTTCTTCAAAGTTGCATGTTGATCATCATTTCCATCAGCTGTTTGCAGCAAAACCTCATTTTTACCTCATATGTTATATTATATAATGTCTGAATTTTATAACTATGGTAATGACGGAGACGCTACTGCCCCGTCTGAAAATTGAAGTCGCCCCAGTACATATATGGAGGCTAATCAGGTTCAAGATGGGAAATATCTCTTTAATGGTGGTTACTCTTCGCTGTTCATTCTGTCTGCTGCGAGTTAATTAAAAAAGGCTTTTGCAGACGCAGAACCCCAGTGGTTTTCACCTGCCCTCCATAGCTCTGCCATACCCTCATTTCAATCCACTTTCCCTCCTGTCCCATCCTACTCAAACCTCCCATCTCATCTTTTACCCCTTTTCTCACCCATTTACCCCCTCCTTCCCTCTTCACCTCACTTTGCATCATCTTATTGCAACCATTTTTTAATCCAAACCATTTTCCCTTCATGCATAGAAAAGCAAAAAACGGTTCCTAAGCATCTCTGCTGTCTGCTTCTTCTCTGTTTGTGCTGTTTGCTTTGCTGCGAGTGTGCGTAAACTCGAACGTTCATGCGTGCACGTCCTCAGGAAAGCTCTGTGTTTGTGTGTCTTTGACAACACAATAATAGAGAGGAGAGGCAAGCCTGTTAGCGAGGCGTAGTGCTGCAGTCTGGCCCACCATGGGGCCAATAACAAGCCTGTTAATCCACAAGGGGACATCCTTGACACTCCTTTGCAGAGAAGCGCAACTCACTTTCCTTTGTCTCGCAGTGATCTTCCACTGTGAATCCTGAATATAAATATGTGGGAGATGTTACTATAGCTGTTACTGTCAGTCAACTGTGGAGGAAAATAACCAATGAGAATGAGCTAAATGATATGACTCATTGCTACGGAGCTAAGTAGTCCTTTTTGAAGGGATCAATGATGTGCAGAGTCATAGCTTTGAAAAAAAAAAATAGGTCAGTTTCTTTTTAAAGGCAAAAATCCCTGCAAATCTCTGAGACAATGGCTGTTTCCAATAAAGCCTCCGACAAAAGCTCTATATGTGTCCACCATTCGTTATCTGTCCGACCATACGGGATTCTCTCAAGGGATTTTCATACAGGCCGATAGCTTTGTGCTGCTCCCTCCGGGTTTGTTTGGGTTTTACCTTAGTTTACCCTGTGAGGGTTTTTTTTCTTTATTTACTGGGAGGTGTTTTAGCATCTACTGTCGTCCAATGTGACCAAACTCCTCCACTTTTGGCAACGGAGCAGCTCCTGTTGAAGCAGTTAATGGTTTAGCGGTTGGGTTAAACCTCAACCTCAGTGGTAATTCATGAATTCATTAACTTTGCCCACCCAGAACTTGCTCTTCGTCTTGTATTTTTCATAATCTCTGTCAACCTGCTCAGTCTTAAGACTCCCTGTCGTCCTCGTCCTTGTTAAAACACAAACTGACTGAGCTCTGGCATGTCCTCTATCTTCTTTTTTTCAGCGGACGCCACAGTTATCAGCCTTGTATGATATGCCGGTGACTGTACAACGTGCAGCAGTGTTGACTTTTCATGTTCACACATATAGATCCATCTCCCTCGTGTTGACACAGAGTCGATGAATCCCTGTAAGGTCAGAGAGGGATAAGCGTATATACTCCGGACGCTTCAGTCTGTCAGAGAAGCACTTCATCTCCTTTATCTTTTAATACTGATCTCAACAGATCCAAAAAGGAAATTTCAGAAACAAGGAAATTTAAAAAAAGACAGCTGTTGCTACACAGCCTTCTTCTCCATATTACTGAAATATGATGAACAAGTTGTGGACTTTTTGTACAACTGCATTACAAATTTCTGGGAATCAGTTAGGAATCACTGTGAGCACAACTGGTTGAACCTGGAGGGTTTATCAAGGCTTTTGACAGAATTTGAGGAGGTAATTTGAGGAGATTTCTTGCCTTAAATATCGGATATTTAACTCCTTTGTGTCACAATTTCGTTTCCGACAGGGATGGGGAAAAAGGGGAAAGCTGCAGACAGTGGTCCCAATGCGGACGAGGGGTCATCCAGCGACTGCCTCCCCTGCCAGCAGGGCTGTGCCTACTGCAAGGACGACACCCCCTGTGTGGCTCGAGAGGACGGTGCCCTCCGCATGGCCGTGCTCTCCTTCCAATGCCTCTGTCTGCTGATTGTGTTCATCAGCATGGTGCTCATCTACCACTTTCGCAGAAACAAGGTATGAGTACATATTCATAACAAACAAGAGTTTATGGAGTTTTATCCAACATTTATTATGAGTGATTAATGATTTTTCAGAACCTTTAAACAGGCATCCTAAACAATAAAATTCTCATATTCAGCCATTTTCAGCTCCAAAGGAAATGTATTGTCTCAATAAAGAGTAAAAAAAATGTTAAAAGAGAGAACTACACTAAGTGAACTCACAGGTTCATCAGGGTTGATGTTTTGTGGGCCGAATGGTCATCAAAACCCTTTGGAACAATAATCCGGTGAGTTCGTATGTGGGTGGTCGCAGTAAAGCTTTGGAATTATTTCAAATACAGATTAACTCAACATTAGCAACTTGTTCTGTGACCAGTGTCAGAAAACGAGAGCAGACAAATTTACTGTCTGATTTATACATCAGGTCACCGGTTTCTTCATCTTTCACAGTTTGAATGATCATATTTGGGCAACCAACCAAAGATTTGCATTTAAGTCGGAACATATATGTATTAAAGGTGGCAGTGAGAAATGTGGATTCGGTTCAGAGGTTTGCACCGAGCTGACAATGTCTTAATCTCAAGATCATTTTGAATCATATTTCTACATTACCTTGAAGGTTGATGGCGTTTTTACTGCATCACTGAAGGGTGAAACACAAAACTTAATGTTCTGTGTTAAAATGGAAGATTCATACTGAGCTCATGCATGAGATATTTATAGCACATCATCAAGGTATCATGTCTCTCTAGATTCATCAGTGTCACGTGGTGCTATGACGTGAAGGTTTTATCCAGAGAACCAGACAATTTCTATCAAAACTGCACCCTACAAATACAAAATGTCATCTTGTGCAATTGAAGGTCTAAGTTCAATTAAACAAAAGTCAATGATAAGAGCCATTTGTTTACTGAGTTCACTTTCTACTTAAACTTTGGACTGAACTCATTAAATGCTCTGAGACTCTGGTTGCTGCTGTCAATTAGCTGGCTTAATTTAAAGCTTTGTCCTGAGCATTAGAAGATAAGCCTAAATGTTCATCACATGCATGCGGAACATCTACCTGCTTCATCTCCCACACACACCTTAAGATTGTCATTACATCAACCTGAGATGAACAAAGGATCATTCCCATTAAGTAGATTAAACATTTAAGCACTCCAGGGCTTCGTGATAATTATGTAATCTCCGTCTTACCTTTAACAAAATAAGTTTACAGTTAAAAACAGTTTAAAGACACTTTCTTTCAACCAACAAAGAGAAAAAAGTTTCATTGCTCTTTTAAAATCATACATTATTCTGCTGTTTTGGGACTTGGTTTGACCTCCGTCACTAAAAAGGAACTTTATAAATTATATTCCAAATTCATTTTATTGAAAGGAAAAAAAAACACTCTTTTGATTTTTGGACATTGTACTAACTTTTACCAAGAACATTAATTACTTTTTATAATTTAAAAAATTACTTTTATTCCAATGTTATTTCAAGTTAAAGAGTAAAAATAAGATTTCACTCCCTCTCTCTGTAGAGATCAGTTGGTAATATGCAGCCTGTGAGTTTTAGTGGATGAAGCAAAGAGGGCTGTAGTTGCCCTAAAGGATGTTTGTTGCTTGTTTTGCAAAAAAAATCTGTAATTAATGCAGGTTTAAGAGTGTGATGCATAAATGAGAAGTTTAATAATTGCTGTATCTTTCTTTTTTTTGGCAGAGTATCAGAGCGTCAGGTCTCGTCCTACTGGAGGCCATTCTGTGTGGAGCTCTGCTTCTCTACTTTCCGGTAAGCCTCAGAGACTTGCCGGTTTGTGTGTACCTGTGTGTGTGTGTCTGTGTGTGTGTGTGTGTGTGTGTGTGTGTGTGTGTGTGTGTGAGCACGTGTCGGCAAACATCCTTTCACATGCTCATTTTTTTTTGACGTGTTAGCTGATAATCCTCATGCCGTCCTCCTTTGAGCTAAAAAAAACCCCACAATCTTCTCCTTGACTGAAGGTTTGCATCCAGTTTGACCTTCAATTCACACTGTGACTCATTCATTTAACAACAGAATCACAACTCCGAACAAAGTTTAGCATCCTCAGCAGCAGGACTGAGCCGCGTTGTTTGCCTTGTCAGACAGCAGAAACAACAGTGCATAAATCATGCCGTTGTGTGTGTTTTTCTTTGACGGGCTCACGGTGCTGTGATAAGCGCCGTTTTCACAGAAAAGGTGTGCAGAAGCTATAACGGGACAGGCACAGACAAACACCCCAGGGCTTGTTGGTGACCCCCTGCTTTCTATGCACAGAGCCGGCCAATGAACTCAGCGGCCTGTCAACACTACCATCTGTTGACCAGCCAGTCATGCTGCTTCTTACAGACTGCACTCATTCAGACCTTGACACAAAGTAAAGTCTGTTAAATCTGACGTCAACTTTAGATTTGAAGACTTGTCACTCTAATTTCGGGTATCATTTATCATACTGGTCACTTTAAATAATGTGCATATGAATTTATTATTAGACCCATGATATTTAAAAAGTTCTTATTGTAAAGTTCCGGTTATATAACCTCTAATAATCTTATTATTTGATTATTTTTAACAATATTTGTCTTTATAACCCTTTTTTCCTGCTTGATCAATACAAATATTGCCTATTTGTACACACATTTAGTACAAGCACTTCTTTCTTAGTTTTATATAATGAAAGCTTCCTGCAGGCAGGATGGTGGGTGGCAAAAGGACAGAAAGTAAGCAAACAAAGTATGAAGTATTGGTAAAAGCTAGGATGTCTTATTTTAGACAAAATAATTCAAGGCATTTTTCGATTTTCACTTTTGGATTTTCATTATTTTGTTTGGCCCTGTACACTTACTTGCTCCTGCTATTAATGATTAAACTGCTTTCAGGTCCAACAACTGAACAACTGAACAGCTGAAAACAACTCCTGGTTACTGTTATATATGAGACAGAGACATTACTTCATTTTGCAGAAAAAAAGGATGAATGTAAAGCCTGTGAGTGCTTAAACATGTGGAGACACTGATTAAGTTGAGTCATTATTATTATAATCCTAGAACTGTAATTCTGTATCAATTATACAATGCCGCTTAAAAGTTACCAACTTTCGAGCGGCTCATTATTCCTGCAGATGATCGGACTCTGTCTGACACCCACATACCACCCATTTACATGAATCTACCATTATATCTTCCTTTTGGGTGCTTGGGGCACTGGCTAATTGCAATTTAGCTGCAATCATTTGGAGCTATATGCTTAGCGAAGCAATGCAGGCTAAATGTAATTAAAGCCAACTCATTTAGAGCCGGCTAATCAATGCAATTTGCTGCGACAAGGTCCTGGAAAGTAATAATGTTTGAAATTTGCAGAGCTGGGAACGAGGTGATTGGTTAGTGAATGAATGTGTAGTAGATGATAATCTTCCATCCAACTAATGATGGAACCGAATGCTAAAAATAGAAAGCTTGTAAAAAAAAAAAAAAAAAAAAGGTTCTGCAACAGGAAACTTAACTCCGCAGCTTACTTTACAAATCCTTCCACGTTTCAGTGCGTTGGATTTATTGAAATTCACTCCGATTATTCCGCGCTGTTTTGCTGAAACAGGCCACTTTGAACACGACTTTGATAAAACATCCCGGCCTGATCATGTGAAAACAGCATCTTTCTGCATGGCTCCGTGCAGCACGCGAGATTGATCTTCACCCTGATGCATTTCCATGCCCCCCCCACCTCCCCCTCGTGAATCCCACATGAGCTGCGGCTGTGAGGGTGAGACGCATCACTCCCAATCTAAATATAGATTCAGAAATATTCCGCCGCCGCTGCTGCTTCTATTTTAATAATTCCAATGTTTTTAAGCAGCGGGAGATACATCTCATCCTGCTCCCATGGTATTTCGACTTTGTGCTGTAATGCAATTCCCCCCCTCTTTTCTCCGGTGAGTGCATCACATGCAATAACTTCAGCCCCCCCACCCCCCACTTTGAAAAGAAAAAGAGGAGGAACGGGGAGTGCAGAGGGAGAGAGGCAAAAAATTATGGCAGTGCCAAAGCCAGCTATTTCCGTCTGGCTGTGGAGATGAGAGAGGGAGAGAGCGGACACGCATTTGTGATTCACAGTGTGATCCCTGGATTAGCTGCCAGCCCTGCGTTTGTCTCTTTGCAGCTTCTTATTGACGCTGCTGGGGAGGCTCAGATTAGAGTAAAGTTACAGAGTTTGGATTACTTTTGTTACTTGTTTCTTTTTCACATGCTCCTCCATCTCCTCCAGTGGAGCCAACAAAACATTCAGACTGGATCGATGGATCAGAGGCGTAGCAGCACTGTGGTGCCACCTGCTCTCCAACTGTCTAAAGACACACTAAGTTAACATTTAAGATGATTTTACTTTTCATAACAATGGTTTTGGATTATAAAATATGATTATCAAAACTGCTCCTCATGTGTTGCTCAACAGATTAAAGCAGAGAAAAGTGAAGTCAAATCGATTTTATTTTATTACTTAAATGATACCAGACACAATGAGGTCATCAGTTCATCTTTTCCGTATTTGTTTTTTTCAACTCACAGTTAGTCAAGTTTATTTTTTCCCTTGATTTTCTGGTGATTTTTCTTCACCTCTTCTCACTTTTTATTTTGCTTTAGTTTGAGTTTGCAAACCAAAAACTGTTGTTAATAGAAAATACAGGTTACAGGTTAAGGTGAGACGAAATTTTGTAAAACTTTTATTTAGACGTCAAGTGTTTCCCAAGAAGAACAATAAAATTTAGTGTCAACAAATGCCCCATGTGGTTTTGACAGCACACAGTGGCCATTATGAAACAGTGAGACAGGGAATGTTTTATGGCAGACTGGTGTTCACAGACTTGTAGGAGGAGCACTGAAGCTGTTAATCAGGCCCAACATCTTACAAAGACATGCACCTTATGTTGTTTTCTTTTAAATCATCACCCATATGTATGATCCTGAACCTCGAAGAGCCTCTACAGGCCTTTCCACTGTGTGCACAAATGTCTGAAAATCTGCAGATAGCCAACTGTTCAACTGCGGAAACTGACTTCATAATTATCAGCTTGAGTCAAACTTTGGATGAACTTCCCCTCCTCTTCATACTGCAAGTCGCAATCTGTCTGAAGTCTGTAATTCCCAAAAGAAAATGTGAAAACTGTTAAAAAATCTGATTGAACGGACACATGTCCAAGAAATCTGGTTGCTCAAGTAGAAATCCATCCATCTTTTATCATGTTTCTGTCATTTTTTCTCATCTTAACCAGAGAAACATGGCTTCTTTTAAATGTTATTCAAGAAATCAGATAACTGCAGAAAGCTGACAGTAACCAAGTACTTAACTGCATGCAAACACACCATATGAGACGTATGAGACTTTATTTCCCTTCGCTAATTTCTTCCGATCCTTGCGATCCAGGCGTGCATGCAGGCCGCCCCAGAGACAGCGCTGCTTTTCTCCCTGCATGTTCTCCCCTGCGAGACGCGTCACGCCTCCTGCTCCGCTGCTTATGCATTCATAAACATTAACTCGCGTGTCATCTGCAAGTTTCTATTTATAATGTCGGCAACACCTTTTCTTTTTTTTCTTTCTTTCTGCCGAGCGTTTGCTGCTGTGCTGTTTTTGCTGCACACTTTTCCAGATCACATGATAATCAGACTTTCCCTTTGATAAAAACGATCAGTCGACATGTTTCAGTGGCTCTCTCTCTGTTCCGTGTCTGCTCAGCCGTGTGAGCTTTAACAGCTCGTGTTAACCAACCAGATCATCATCTGTTTATTCTGTACAAATGTCCTTGTTCTATTGCATGTTTTTTGCTCCAAGAGCTACATTAACATCAGTGAAAGAGACTTTCTATTTGAAAAAAAACAACAAAAACAACTCAATATACTAATAAATCATAATATAGTAATAAATGTCTAAATAATCTACATAAAAAGGTTTATGTGACCACTTTTGACCTGCTGCTTGCTAAAGTTAAGATGTTAAGTAGGTTTAATCATAGACAGTATATGCACATCAAAGTCATAAGATAAATTTAGACAGTTGTTTTAAAGCCTTGAGTTTGGCTTTATAGCTGTCGCCATCTTGTTTCTTTGGAGCCAGAAGTGACCATATCTGGACAACGGAGCAGAGATGCCATGAAGACACAATGTTATTTCTCTAACTTGATTCAGATTAAACAGGTTTAACACTGCACATGCAAAAGTACTTGGTTAATCTGAAACTTATCACGGTTATTTCGTGAAGAAACCAAAGTCGACTGCTGGTTGACAGGAGGATTTAAAGCGCTGTGTCAGTGTGTCAAGGTCAGACGCTTTGTGCAAACCAACCGTCCATCCTGACCTCTGAAAGGTCTCCACTTCTTCACCTGTGACAAAGTCAAGCAACTTCTGTTTTGCATAAGAGGTCACTAGTCTCTAAACATGTAGGTCACAGGCCTTTTAAACATTGAAACAAATGTTAAACACTGTTGTTTTACTGATGAATAAACTCATATGTTACGGTACTGAACTGGAAAATTACCTGCCTGCCCAAATTGATGAAAATACTCTGAAAAAGATAACAGCTCCTCTTTAGAGCGTTAACTCGATCCTTATGTGAGGAACAGACTGTAAAACATCACGGCTGTCATGCTCAAGACTAAACTTTATGGTTTTTCATATCAGAGACCCTTTGGGTGTGATTCCCCCCGTCCCTCGCCTCTCGTCTTTCCACCTGTCCACTCTCAGCATCGTCTCGGTGCCAAGCTGGGCCACCTCATGCCACCTCGGCCCGACTCAGGGCTTTGCTGTGCATGGCAGGGAGGCAGGCAGGGCTTCACAGCACATCAGGGGGCTAATGAGAAACAGTATGGTCAGGGGATAATGTGTTCTGACCTGACAGGCCATGAAACACAGTCTGCCAGCCATTTCACTCCCTTTGCTCTGCTCTGCCTTCCATCCAAGCTGTTCTGACGCTTTCAATCTGACTTAAGTGAATCTTGACTGCTGCTGTTTGCATTTCCAGCCCTTCCCTTCACAGCCTGCTTCCCTCCCTTCCCTTCCCTTTCCTTCTGCAAAAGGGGCCGTAGAGTCTCTCAAAACATACGGTCGCTAAGTTGCAGTTGAGGATGCACTGCTGCAGCTGAAGTGCTCCTTTTTTTTTTATAAACATGAGCACAGAGGTGGAAAGTATGAGAGACTTGAAAAAAAAAAATAACAGAAAGACAGACAGCATCACGACACGTACGGAGGCTCTCTCCTTTTCTGACGCATCCCTTTGTGCCCGAGCAAGATGGGAATATCTCTCAGGATCTAACCGGTGATGAGGAGGGAAGGGAATTGTGGGAGGCGAGTGGCAGCCAGCTCGGGTCTTGACTGCGCAGAGGCCGAGGATGTAATTTACACTCGGCCCACCTCAGGGAGCTGCGGGAGGAAAAGAAACCATTACCTCCCTCCAGAAAGCCGCCCTTCCCATGTGGCCTCGAGTGTCGGCTTTCATATAAAAATGGATCCATTGCTATTACAACACCCCACCTCCCCTCTGCTCCCACCTCCCACCAGTGCCTCCTCCTCCTCACTCTCTCATACTGAAGGTGTTTTGTTGATTAGAAAAAAAAAAACACGAGATGGGGAAACGAGCAGGAGAAGATGACCAGAAAAAAAGCGAGGCCTGAGCAAACCGGACGGCTGTCACTTTTTTCATGTCAAAACATTAAAAGTAGCATGAGAGCTTTGTTGTGACAGAACGATTCCCGAGGCTGCACCATCCCATTCTCCACTCGGATGGAGACAGACACACTAAATGGCTGAAAGTCATTTTTCTCCCCTTTTAGCTGGCAGCAATTTCCAAAGAAACTGTGATAACAAAAGGCTGAAATTCAGGACGTCTGTTCTTCTGACTGGAACTGGCTAACGTTTTCAGTTTTGGTCTTTTTTTTTTTTATATCTTAAAAAAAAAAAAAACTGATGCGTCTCTACTCCATCATTGACAGATGACTACTGTATGATATTTTATTTTGGCATTTTCATTTCAGTAAGTGCTCCATTAGTATGAGGTCTCTCTTCCAGCCGTCATAGCTGCCAACCCTAATAATAATTCAGCAGTCAAACCATAATTTTTAAATTCTGCAAAGTCTTACAGAGGCACAATTCAGGGACATTAAAACCATTTGGGTCACACTATCAACATCTTAATGTTATTAAGTTCTGACAAATTTAATTTTGAGATATTAAGGAAAAAAAATATATTAACTGATTGGATTGGCAGCCACAAATCATCAGAGTCCACAGTGTAATTTCCCATTGACCATCAGGTTATTTGGCTCAGGAAAATTGCTTTATGACGTAAAACAGTAAAAGAAACTGAATGCATGTGAAACTTGAGTGGTTGTTCTGTAGTTGGACCTAAAATAAACAGGAAACAGTCAAAGGTTGAAGATTTATTGCAAAGATGCAGCTTCAGACGTTTGGAGAGCTCAGAGAGCAGGAGTTAGCAGACACAGTGGATTGTTAGACAGACTTTAAAACCACACACTCCACTGAGGGAAAGAGCTGACATCCTTTACGAACTCCACGGGAAAAGATCTACCCTTAAGCCCTCACCCTCTGCATCGACCCCTGTGCGCACACACATTTGCATTTTTATCGTCTAAACATTAAAAGTTAATTAAAGACTGCTGCTTTTTGGTGCTCTTTCGCAAATTGCATTAGTCTAATAAAAAAAATCTACTCATTTTCCTTATAAAGTGTTATTTGTTGAATATCTTCTGTTTGCCCTGCAGCGAGAGCTAATTATCTCAAGCGGTCTAGCACAAAATTATTTGTGTATGCTCCGTGGTGCATCCAGTTGGGCTTCATATTGTGTGTAATCCTTCTCATATGAAGCCTTTAGGGACTGCTGAGTGACATTAAAGGTAAAGCTCACACTGACTGCGTTGATGTTTGTACTTCAGCACATTCAAATTTAAGTCTCAGTATCCTTAAAACAAACTAGGTTTTTCAATTTCTCGTGAAAACAGAGCGCTTGAGAAAGAGGTTTTAACTCTACCTACCTATACGGTGTTAATTTGTAGCCTGTAATTGCCACTTTAGACCACAGAGGTCGCTGTTCAGCAAAAATTACGTAAACCACCAGACAGCTACCTTTTCTACCCACAAATCAAAACATTAAAGTTTCAGTTTCTAATTAACAGGCTCGTTCAAAAAACACACATAAAACATTTAGTAAAACACTTCATTTAAAAGATGCCCTCTTAAAAATGAATGATTTTCTGGTTTAGTAAGCAAATTAAAAATGAAAACAATCAAACAAAAAGCTGTAATTTTAGTGGGAAAGAGAGAAAATATGCACATGAGTGCCAAAGTTTGCTTGAAACTCTTGTGGAAAAATGGTCGTTTATAAGGAAACTAACACTATGTAAAATGCTATACAGTTGGCATTATTTCAAGTAGATGAGGGTTTGTGTTTGATTTAATGCAGCTTTTTATTTGAGACGGGAACTTATTTCCACAGAAACTTTAAAGATGCTCTGGGGATTTTTTGTAAACAAATAAAACTTAATTTTACATTCAGTGTTACTCACCAAAACTCGTTTGTGTGGACGCTTCAGGCTTGACAAATGGGATTAAACAATTTACTAAATAAAACATTTGGAAAGCATTTATTTATGAAGAACTGTGTTACATTGTTTACATACCACATATCTTTGGACAGTGAACTCACAGGGGACCCACAGGGATATTTAAAATGCTGACTTCATCTGAATATTTTTAGTTATTTATAAACCTTTGTAGATATAACTTAATAAAACCAAACTTATGAGAAAAATACACAACTGATAACACACCAGCACAAGAACTTTCTTGGATAAGAGGACTGATCTTTGAGGTATATAAACTTGACATGTACTTGGATTTTGTGTAATCTTGGCTTATGTTTGACCGGCTGATGCAGAGGGGGTGAGATGTATGACCTGTTCTGCAGCCTGACACCAGGTGGCGATCTTTATATTTTGGCTTTTCAAAGTTTCTACAGTGTAAAAAGTTCCTATTAGAAGATGAGACTGACCACAGGCTTTTGGACAGAACAGACGGATGAAACAAAAGTAAAAAAAAGGAGCTTAAGTGAGTATGAGGACCCTCTTAAAGAAGTTTGTGTCTTCACCACAGCTGGTTCGCTTGTGTCTCCATCGTATCGACCAGGAAAAACTCCAACCAACCAACACACTGCATGTCTGTGTGGAGCCAGCTGGTGGCTGCTGAAATGAGAGATGATTAGGAACGAAAGATAACTGCAAATTAAGTGACTGAGCGTTGATTGAATGGGCAAGACAGTGTCCCTTTAGACTCCCATCACTCCTCATCTGATCACTGATAAATATCCTGGAAGAGGAAACAATAAATACACAGATCCTGCATGACAACAATGTCTCTGTACTACTTTCAATATGTCTGAGTTTTAACCCTGATTTGTTTTAAATATTTGAGGAAGAAGAACATTTCAGGAGAAAATATAACTTGTCGAAGGAGTCACTTTTCTTTCGATCTTGAATTTATTCCATCAACTAGTAGACCTTGATGCAGTGCTTAAGGAGGCCTGTTTTTATCTGCCCCATCACAGGTTCAAACTCCAAACAGCAGCTGATGTTATAATCAACCACCATCATGTCCCGTCATTGTCCAAAAACAAAACCCTGCTTAGTCACTTCCCTACTAGTCAGTCTTGATGAGAGCATTAACAAACCTCTATGTGCAACAACATCTGCTGTCAGGTTAATACACAGAGTCTCTCCACAGTCTGTGTCCAACCTTAATGAAAGAAAACATCAACTAATGCGTCACATAATGCCAGTTTACGTTACTTCCAAAGGGCTGAAACTGGAAAATTGGACAATTTTAGATGTTTCACTTTGATGATACTGTCATAATGATATTTTTGGTAACATTCATCAATGTCCTCACAATAATATTTCATCAGTTTAAGCTCAATAAACTATATTTGCAGTAAAAGCTTTATTACTTAACATGTCTAATGGAATAATTTGTCACTTTTTGATATTCACATTTGTTTTCTGACAGAGTTGAGGATCTGGTCCACTTTTCTGTGGATTATGTAAAGCTACAACATGTCATATCTCATTTATTCTTTACCTTAGACAAATAACTTCCTGGAATAAGGTCTCAGATTATTTATATTTTTTTAAAAAAGCAAGTTATTAAGTATGAATCAGAGCTTTAGAGATGCTTGTAGGTGGATTTTCTTCCTGTTTACCTCTTTTCTTCCTGTCTCAAATTAAGCTCAGGTAACCGGCTGCTGACTCCAGCTGCATGTTATCGCAAAGATACAGAGAGAGAGAGTTTAGGCTTATATCCCAAAATGTCTAACCATTCCTTAAAGGTTTAAATGACGTAATTACTGAGCAATGAAGTAGCTCATATTTTGAAAACATCTGGTTTAGATTTCCTCTCCTTATTGACTCTGAAGAAATCTGTGCACTCATCCAAATGTGCTACTCCCTTAACTAAAATAAAGTTTCACCTGCTTACAGAAGCTAAAGGTTACCGTTCTCAGGTGTGTATCTGTAAAACCCGCTGTTCTGTTTTGAAGTTTCCGCATGATAAGACTTTGTTTTGGAGACTGGATGCAGAGCTAGCTTGTGTTAAGTCAGGCGTCTGGGGAGGCTGGAGACCAGACCAGCAGACGAATATAATGATCAGGGCAGACATCCAGCCGGGACGTACGTGCACACCTGCCTGCCGCAAAACAAAATAAAACCCCAGGTATTTCCCAAAAATGTCCTCTGTACTGGTTCTAAAAGCTGTAACACTGATCTGAAATTGTTGAGTCATAGAAAATAATTAGCGAATCTGAACTGTTGGCTGCTAAGAAAGGCTGATCGATGTTGGCAATGCTCACTCAGCATTTTCCAGAAGCCTTTACTCATGCTGTAACTGAGACGGGCCAAAGAGGGAGAGGCAGGCCGAAGAGTAGTAAGTGTGCTGATAATTGTCTCTCCGATATTGATGTCCATTAGATAGGTATGCAGCACCCTGATCCTCTCAATCCCCCTCACGTGCACGACGGCATGCATGGACGCACACACACGTTCTGGAATAACACCCGATCCCCCTCCTTTCCCACAGTGCTGAATCTGAGATTCCCAGCACTTAACATTGATTATTAATGGTAAGTTTCAAAAGAAAAAAGGGGGGCAGAATCTGATCTTACCCTTCATGCACGCTGGTGTTAAGAGAAACCTGTCAGAGGTTGAGGGCCAGACTTTTCCCAGAAACTCAGCTGATGGAAAATGCATGGCTTGCGTGATGAATATTTGCTCAGGGATGTCTGATCCGGGTTCATGCTGTTGTTTAAGGACAATGCTTTAGCTTTTTTGCCTCTAAAAATAAGTATTGATGTGTATCTGAATATCGACAAGGACACTGGAGGATGGGGATATACCTTATCGTGTCTGGGGAGAACTAAGAGTCCACAGGAAATGGATTGTGGGTATTGTGTTACAGAGAGTACTGGCACCACAATTCGAGACTCATCATATTCTGTAATATTTTTTCTCTCCATGAACAAAAATGAACTGTCATTAGAATTAACTGTAGGTGGTTCAAGCTGCACAGAAACCAAAAATATTTGCCGTGTTTGTCACTTAACAGTGTTGGGAAAAATCCAGTCAAACCAAGGTGCCACCAAAGCACGAAAGTGTTGGTGATATAACAGGGTTTCTCACCATTTCTGGTCCCATAATTAGCACTAAGCTATTGTTGGGTTTGTTGTAATTAATGTGCTAGGTTTTCTAAAATTGACTCTTTCTACCTCACGCCATGAACTTGTCAATCATGGAGGCTGTTTATAGATGCTGCTGCACTTGAAGCTAAATGCTTAAAAGAAGAGTTTAACATGACAAAGTTAATATTATGAAGTAGAAGTGAAATTCCTGCTCACAGTGAATAAGTCAAAGTGAAAATCGCACTTCTAAAAAAAGGTTTATTTCAAGAGACAGAACCAGTCCTGAGGTCAAAATGTTTTGTGTGATGACAACTTACCAAACTTTGTTTAATGTCAAACTTTACAAGCACAGTATGAAATATTGTTAATAAATGTGAACAGTTAAATCTAAAACTTTTCCATTACTGTTTCGATCAGTGAAAGTGAACAGTAGGTAAGATAACACCAATAAAAGAGACACTTTAACTGCTAAATGTGTTAAAAACTTTTTATGGAGGACTCATTGTGAGCAGTTGGAGCCCTGGTGGGAGCCGTGCTTCTGATAACACCCCCCCGTCTCTCTCTCATCACAAACAACACGAGCCTTACACCGGCTTGCAACAGAGATCCCGCTGCTATTTTGTAGTTTGTCTTAAAAGGAGTCATGAGCTGTGTTTTCCCCCGGTGCATTTTCACTCATTTTCCTGGTGCCCTCTTCTGTCCCTGTGGACCGAAATGTGCGTCAGCAAGTTGCTCAGCGCCTGCCCGGCCTGCTATCTCTTTATCGGCTCCTGTGCCACTCTGTCTTTAAACAAAAAAAGGTTGCACTAAGTAGCAATCATGCGCTGTTATTTAGATTTGAGTTTCTGTCACCTCACTGGTGGGTTGTGGGGGTCAATGGATGGCCTGAAATATAAGTGTCAAAGGTTTTAACATCTCATTTAACATGAAACACCCTTTGTGCATTTAATATCAACATGCATTCATTATTTTTCCTCCGTGCGAGATTCCTCCTGCAGAGCTGAGTCAACTGGAGCGAGCTTTGTTTGAGTCAGAATTTTCTGTTTGGTTGGCCAGCGTCTGCGAGCAGATGAGGATGTGGGCCACCCTTTCTCCCGTGGGGTCCTCCGTGTCCCTCGACTGACTCAAACCTAGTGTGCAAAAATATCCACATGCCTGCGTCTTCTCTGCAGCCTGAGGGAACGTAATAATGCCTCGGCTAATCCGATTAACATTAACAAGCCCACAGGGGAAATCGCTGCACATCTGCAACGGACAGATAATTATGTTTCCTCAGATGTTTGTTTCTTCCCTTTTTTTGTGTTGTTTGCTTTGGCACTTGTTATGTCTCTGGAAGACCATCAGTGTTTTTTTTTGTTTTTTTTGTCAGTTAGCATGAGCACCATTTCAGTGTGTTTCTAGGTCTTTGTAGCAAACATGGGTGGAAGCCCTCCTCCTTGTCTCAAGGGCAAGCTTTGCATGATGTTTGCAGGCTCAGATGGATTAGTTTTTTTGTTCTTCGTTTTCCTAATACTGCAAAGGATGTAGAGAAATGACATTGCACTGTTTAATCTTGTCTCAACTCTTATGGCCGAAGCAGTTTAGGAAATTTATCCTCAGTGTATCAGGTGTAAATATAGTGAGATAATGGCTCTATAAATAGGTTTATATGAGTAATAATTGTAGCTGTACTGGTTGTACTGTCATTTCTACTCAGAGCAACAGCAGTAATATTGTAAAAGTAGAAGCAGTCTGAGTAAAAGTCATGCAAATGTAGAAACCTCCTTCATTTTTCTCTTTTTCTTTTTTGCCTTTTATCCAGTAAATCTTACATCTAAAACAGCACGTTGTACACAGTTCATGCCAGAATGCTTAATTGCCATATTATGCAACGATTGCACATTAAGGACTTGTTTTCTTGTGCGACTTGAAAGGACATCACAGCATTGACTGCACCATTGAAATGTATTTTAGGCGGTTTAGCAGGCGAGCAGTGAGGAGCAGTAAGTCATTGTGAGTTGTGGAAGGATTGTGTAACTTTTTAAGTATAATTGACTAAATTGCGAGTTGAACTCTGATAACCAGAAACCAGCAGGGTTATTGCCCTGCCTCTTTAAATTAGAGAGGACTGGTATCATATTTGAAAATACTGATTGAAAACTTAGTGCAATATTTAGTTTAAGGTCCCAAGGTTTCTTTTTAGCATCGAACAGTGTTGTTTGACACATCAGTTCTCACTCAAGGTACATTTACTATTTTTTTCTGGGGTTTCAAACATTTCATAAAGTCTTAATCGGCAGATCAGTTGTCTTTAAGATGGAAGTTTATATGCATTTTTCAGTAACTTGTGAGCACTGAGGATTTTGGCTGGACGTAAAATTGTCAGTTCACCCAGAGTGACTTAATCTGAGAAGAAGAACAGTTTAGAGAAGAAAATGAGCTTTATTCTGGGAGCTGATAAGCAGATTACAGACAGGTGTGAAGAATCAATCAGGTGTAGGAAGACCACGCCCACAACATTCTGCATACATATGCACACACACACTCACACACAATAAAGACAATGAGGAGGTGAGAGGGAAAGAACAATAAAACACAAAAAAAATCAGGAGTCACAATCAATGTTACCATTTCATTTCTTACACATGATGATTCTCTTAACAAAAATTTAACTGGAAACAGCAGCTTGATAAAAGAAATTCAATTCAAGAACGACTTACCCGACTTGTCTGGAGATTTCAAGCTGCTTAAAAAGATCATTTAGCAGGGAATAAGCCCTGGAAAAAGCTGTTGAGATTGTTTTATTTCAAAATCCTATTCCAAGGTCAAACTGTTAGCCTGGATTTCACAAAATATAAAATTCCCTTTGACAGTTTTCTGATGGAACAGAAAATAAAAAAAGCTGACCGACAAACCAACCAACATCTAAATAAGATTACTCAGAGAACAAGGCTTCAACTTTCCATAATCCTGTGTTTGAATTTCCTCTAAATGTATCTAAATTGAATGTTCCCTTCCTTATTTCTTAAATTGTTGACACCATCTCTGCTATTTAAGGCTTCTTCTGTCCTCTTACAGGTTGGGATTCTCTATTTCCAGCCGAGTGTTTTCCGCTGCATCCTGCTGCGATGGGTTCGACTGCTCGGCTTCGCTACCGTCTATGGAACCCTGACTCTCAAGTTGTACAGGTAAAGCACATGGTATATTTGCATCTACAGAAAACCATGTCTAACATCGTCATCCATCTCAGGAAATGACAGGAATCAGATTACATTGGCTTCTTCAGGTGCAAGGTGCGTTTCTGCATCCAGCATCTTTACTCCTTGTAAAAATAAGAGCCTCAAAAGGTGTCAGGCTCCTCACTACTGGACTACACTGCTGCAATGTTTAGAGGTGAATTCACTGCCTCGTTAAGTGGAAGAGGAAATATCAAGGAAAAGTAATTAAGAAAAAACGAGGTGCTTTGGCCCCAAATGATCTCCATATATAACACCATGTTGAATGATGGCCAAAGACGAACTGAGAGATGAATGTGTTTAAGATCAGAGGACAGGAAGGAGCAGCTGGAGGATGCAGTGCTGGAGAGGGAAAAAAGGGGGGATATCCAGCACTGAATAGCCAATAATGAGACAGTGGATCTGCCGTATTTAAAGTGATGCACTTGAAATTGTTCATCTGTAGGGCTTTTTGTCAGGTGAGTCTGTCGAAAAGGTCTAATGAAGATGCTGATTAAGAGGATGTGGCTAATGTGAGCAGGAGCTGAGCAAACCCCTTAGAGGTGCAAGTTAAGATATTGCACAGATCAATTTTTGATGGGGGGCTCATTAGTGGGGAGCACAGTGGACACTTTATCAATGTGTGTGAAGGGCAGAGCCTAAGAATAGCGATTGCCGGTTGTGCGTTTGAGCACAGTTTAATTACTATTACACGGTCTTTGTGTTTGTGAACTTAAGGCAACATTAATGTCACGGAGGCCAAGAGCTCGGAATAATGATGCATTTCAGAGCTCATCATCTCTGCTGTGATTATTAAAGCTAAAGGAGAAATAATGCGTGTTTTAATACTTCTTTTGTATGACAGCTAAATTACTTTCTATACATTGCAATTACAACCTGACATCATGCTAAGATGTACATTTTAGCATTTTAAAACATTAAAAATTAAATTCCTTCAATGCAATTGACAAAAGAGTCTTTTTTGTCTGCTAGCATATTTTCTGTTTTGCCAGAGCTTTATTTAAGCTTTTAGGTTAGAGAAAGTTTGCAGTCATAGCAAAAAAACTTAGTTAAGGTTCTGGATGGTGGTGTACTGATCAGATATGCCTAATAGGGTTTTGGCCCTGATGTAACTGTTCCTCATTAAATACAGATTTTGTTGTTTTTTTGTTCAGTTTACTCAATTATGACTTATTGTGCCACAATCATTCCTACCCTTATGTTAAGTTGAACAAAAGTCTTGTTTTTTGCTGTGATCCTATACAAAGGGATTTACTACATTGATTTACAATAATTACAGCTCGTCTTCTTGTGATGTTCATAAAGTGAGCCTCTCATCTTCTCCCCGCAGGGTGCTGAAGGTGTTCCTGTCCCGAACAGCCCAGAGGATCCCCTATATGACCAGCTGGCGGGTGCTGCGTCTGCTGGGCATCATCCTGCTCATCGTCTGCTGGTTCCTGGTGGCTTGGACATCTGCCGTCTGTGAGAACCCGGACAGGAAGTTGGCTCTTATCGACGTGGGCTACACGCCCGATGGGCTGCAGTTCAGCATGTGCCTGTTGGATCGCTGGGACTACATGATGGCTGTCGGTAAGCCCTACCGCCACCCTCTGCCTCCTCGGGGTGTTGTGAGAGGATTATATACGCTGAACTCTGCGTGTGTGAGAAAACATAGGTTACTTGGGGTATCGGTGGCAGGAAGTCAAGAATAAATTTGTAGGCGTGATAGCATTTTAAGTTCAAAGCCAGTGAGAGATAAGAAAAGAGTGAGAAAAATGAAGGTGAAGGATGAGTTGGATGAGTAAGACAGTTTGCCTCCATCTACATTTGGCAATGCTTTTACATTTTCCCAAAATTAGACATTAATCCTCTCCACCGGGGCCGCACTCTTGGATGCTCGCCTGTGTTGTGCATGAAGGAGAGGGCAACCAGGAGCAGATAAAGACAGATGAGAAATCAAAGATGCTCGGAAGGGAGCAGCATCTCTCGTCGAAGAAATCTGCATGCTGGTTTTTACATCTGCTGAGTCAGGCTCCATGAACAAGAACTGTGGTCCTTTTTTTGACTTCTAGGAAAACAGATGGACCCCCAGCAGAGCCCACATGCTGTGAACCTGTATACTGAAGGCACATTTTAATCCTGTTTATTAAGAGGTAAAAATAGGTCAGCATAGGGAGGCAGGGCTGACGTCAACTGGTCAACAAAAGCAATAAATCTTTCCAACTTAGAAATCCTCACCTGCAAACAGTCACAGTCAGGGGTCTAATTGTAAAACATTTAGATGCAAAAAGGTATTTTTAAACCTGTAACGATTCACTGTTTAACCCAAGTATGCCTGACCAAACTACAGTTTAATTTAATCTTCAATATTATATTCCATTTAATTAAATGTCTCTCACATTTTCACTGACTTCTCCCTCAAGTGTCTTAAATTCTAGTAAATAGAGAGTCAAAGGTTTCAAGCCTTTTTAATATGCCATCAGCAAAAGTTAGTGAGTCATCTACAACATGAATATTTTTCTTAATAAAAGGTCCATGTTCGCTAAACTGCTCTAGACAAGCATTTCATTCTTAAGCATCTCCTTTTTTGGGGGAGAGCTGTTATAAAAAAAGGGAGAAATGGAACAAAAATCCACCTATTTTCTGAAAACTCTTTAAATAAATGGATTTCAATTGGAAACCAGCTGAAATATTCCCACTTTAAAGGTCAAAATAAAATAAGTGTAGTGATCATGTCATAAACTGGTAGCGTCTTGGACTGAGTTGGGATTACCTGGATGCATTTCGGTGCAGTCGGTCTAAAAAAATCATAAACCAATGAATAAGAGTTCTTGTTTCATTAATTTGAGACATTTTGACCTTCATATGCCCTCATACAACCCTGACAAGCAACACTTACATGAGGAGCCAAATGCATCTGATGCTCACAGTCGTTGCTGTCATGATTCACCTGACAGCCTGACAGTTCAAATAGACGGCACCATAGATATGAAAATAATGTTTTTCATGGACAAAACAGTGAGTTTATTGCTGTGGAGTTGGCTACCAAGTGACATTATGTAGTTGCCATGGAAGTGCTGGGGGATTCATTTACTGTCAGGAGAATACAACCACAGCTGCTACAAATGGCTTTGACAGCTCGTGGTGGACGAGGCATTTTGCTGTGTACATGTGTTGTACAACAGTTTGCACCAGCATGAGAGCACTGAACTGTGAAGTGGCTTGGACCCCGTTTGGCCTGCGAACCCTTTTGCACTGCACAGACATTATTATTTCTTGGCTTGTTCATCGTGTTTACCACTTCTTTCTCATCGCTTTATAGCTGAGTTCCTCTTCCTGCTGTGGGCAGTCTACCTGTGTTACGCTGTGAGGACGGTGCCGTCGGCGTTCCACGAGCCTCGCTACATGGCCATCGCTGTTCACAACGAACTCGTCCTGTCAGCGATATTCCATGTCATCAGGTAATAACTCCTCCTACCTGTGACGTGGATTCATTTGTTGGTATAAGTGAACTAAAATGACTCACAAGTTAAAGTGTTCACCTGATCAATGACAGTCTCTTTAGTTTTTGTCTCATTTTAAGGTATCCTCTCTGATTTTTATTGCTTCCAAAATGCAGTAGCATTGAAAAATTAAGATTAAGATTAAGATTTAAAAGAAAATTTGTGTCAGTACCTCAATACAGACTCCAGCTGCCATAGATGTGTTGTCTAACCTTTAACAGAATATTTTTCATAATATCAGCCACATGCCATTCCTTTTTTTTTTTACTGTTACTGTAGCTTGAAAACACTCATAAAAAAGTAGGAGATTAAAATATGATTTTGAATTTAGAAACTAAATGGACTATAAAGGTTCTTTTTGCCTAAATCAAACTGCATAACTTTTGATTAATGGTGGCCACCCTAAATCTCAAACTCCAGCCCTTGCCTCATTGGTTGGTTAAGATTAGCAAAAATGAAGCAACTAGTTACCAAATGAGACTCTAGATGCAAAAAAACAGAGTGTAATAAGTTGACCATGACTGTGTTCTATTGATTGTAGATTAATTCTTTACTTGTCAAGGAAGGAACGGTACGAGTGTTTGCATGAACTGACCCGTAAAACTGAGACAATCAAATGCAAATCTGTAATAGAAATAGATTACCAACACTATTTTTTTTTACGGCAACCCTCAAACCTCCGTGCCTCCAAGGATGATAAGACAAATATAATTCCCACAAAAATGTCTTAATCAACACACAGACGCTGTCAGTTACATGTCCCACATGTGCCGGCTCCATATCTAATATCGCAGTCTTTGATTTGATCTCTGCTGTCGTCATTTTGACATGTATGTCCTCCCGTAGATTGTCTCATTTCCATCAAGTATAGACGACCTCATGAGGCTGTTTTCATCTGGGAGATGTTTTGTATTGAAGGGAAATTGTCCCTCTCCCTCCAGTGTACATGTCAAATAGCTGCACCATGCAGGTTATAAATGAGACGTTTCGGCTGACACCACTGCAGACAATCCTAGCTGGAGTCCCTCTAATTGAGAGCTCAGCTCCATCACATTATTTGCTAATGAACCATGTCAAAATGATTTATGCTTTTTCGAGACAGCATAAATAGCTTGAGTTATTGGCAGCCATATTCCAGTTATAAATTAACACTCATCACCATTAAGCGCTGTATCATCGACGTATAGCCTGACGGTTTCTTGGAAGAAATCAGAGATTTTACGTTTTTTGATAACATTTGAACATGTGGCACTTTGTTTTTTCTATCCAAACTCCTTTTATCTGCCTCTTCAGCCTTGTTGTGAGGCTTTTCTCTGCAGAAAATGGTCAGATGAGACCCATAATAAATTGGAAAGTTGCTCGGTGTGGTTAGTTATCCTTACCGGCTGTCGTCAGAGAACATAGTGTACAGTTGGGGCTTGTTAGAGGCATCTGGCATCCATTTGTGTTACGCACAGAACCTGCTATTTGATCCCTCGGTGACCAGTTAAAGCTCAGTCTTCCTTCTATGCTGTGATAGTCATCAGGTTTAAGCCAGGTCCAGGTGTGAATCTGAAGCTGAGAGAAAAATGAAGGGAAAGTAATTGCTGGAGGTCGAGGCGTGAGTGATGGCGAGTGTTTCAGTGAGACGCTGCAGGCTGAGAGGAGACGGCATGCCAAGGTTATTAAATCCTCATCTGCACAGAAACTGCTCACAAAACATGAATGAGGGAGGACTTCAAAGCATTGGGACATTTCATATGCTGGGCCTTTGCCTTCATTCATGCCTCTGAGCTATTACCACAGTAACTGTTCATTAATTAGCCATTTGCCAACTTCACCAGCATAATGAGGCTGCTAGATGACATTTGCTTGGATAGAGCTTCTCTAGTGGCTACATTAGCATCTGACAGGACATACCTTCATATCCTTAGTGCACATGAGGTTTCACTGTGCTGAAAGCCTGTTAGTTCTTTTAAAAATGAAAGGCCGGAGCTGCTCTTCACACTGCTATTGTTTCTGCCAGTAATTATTTCATTGTTCACCAACTGCTGCGCCACAGTCAGCCTAGTGTATTACTGTCTGATGTATAAATAGGCTGAATCTTGTGACCAGATCAAGGTCACTCCTCATTTTTTTTGTGAATCCAATTGAAAGAATGAGGAAAATATTGCGTCCTTGCTGGCAAAAGGATCACCCAAGTGGAACATAATATGAGGTGGTGGAATTGACGCCTGGACAGACAGTGTATAAATCTACTTTGGCTGAAAGCACATTAAGTCTGCTGGTCTCTGTCTCTGTGGACTTCATCTGTGTCTAAGAGGTTTACTGCCGACAGAGCAACGTGTGTGAACATCACAGCTTAATTTAGTCATATTTCAATGCATTTACTGTATGTAATTTTAACTTTTCTAAGATGTTGGGATGGTTTTATTTATGAAACTCTTGTACTTGCAAAAATACCTTGTCAATAAACAGGGTGAGGTTGCATTATTACTATACATACTGAAGTGTGTCAACAGCAATTAATTCTGCAGCCTGTTACAATACTTAATAAATGTTTGCTGAAAATGTGGATATCCCCGCTTTTGTATTTATGAATCTTTATTTTATTTTATTTTTTCTTTCTTTTCACATCCTATTCTTTGTTTTTTCTTCACCTGTCAGGTTTACTCTTGCTTCTGAGCTCCATCCAGACTGGATGCTGCTGCTGTTCTTCACCCACACCCATTTAACTATAACAGTAACATTAGGTCTTCTGCTCATACCCAAGGTAAGCTACACAACTCATGTTTTGCATTAATTAACTTTCTTTGATGAAAATTTTTTAAAAAATCATATAGCTGTATTTTTACATTTTATTTAATTTGATATTTAATAGATTTTATTCATCTGTAAATCTTTACTGCCGTCAAATAACTACAATTTAAAAACACATCAGAGAGCAGTCTTGGGGTGATATGCCATGCAAGATGCTTCTTTCAAGAAAGGTAGTTTATTTTTTAAAATAATCCTACAAAAAAACCCCATCCTGCTGCTCTAAATACTCACTAGAGCACCAAATGTGTATTAATGCATTGCTGAAAATAGTTCAGAACAAATGCATTATTTACTCCTGTTTGACTAACCTTTGTTAAGAACTAGAGTCAAGCTGTTTTGACAAATAACTTTTAAGCTAAATATTTATAGCACATTTTTATGTTTCAGTGGGTGGGGGGTGGAACAGCTGACAGGCTGGGGCAGCCAGTTTTCCATTAGCTCTTTTGACAGTTTAAAATTCATAAAATATAAGGACTATTGTTATTTAATTTGCAACAACAGTGGGACAAAAGTCACTTGCAGCAATACTATGCTGTGTAGTCAGATATGAATAGCTTCACTACTGTAACTCCATGTATAAGATTATTTGAAACAGTCAAACAAGCAGTCATTCTTTTTCTGCCACTCCACCAGTTCCTGTTTGCCGGCACCCACATGAGAGATGATATAGCCTCCGAGGCCTACGAGGATGAGCTGGACATGGGTCGCTCCGGGTCGTATCTCAATAGCAGCATCACATCAGCGTGGAGCGAACACAGTCTGGATCCTGAGGACATCAGGGTAAGCCGTGTTTCCTTTAATCTTTTATTTAATATTATATTAACCTGGTCTTTTGATTCCTCCAAAAATCCTGAGCCATGGCAGTTCTTTATTGCAGACACCTGAAGAAATGGGGCATCTCAGTTCTGTTAATGGCTGTGGCGTAAGGTCTTGCGACAGTCTTTGGGAAAAACGTACCAACGTGAGCAGAGATTTCTGTTTGTCTGTTAGAGCTGAAGAAGTCTCTCTACCAAAACATTTGGTCAAGCCTATTTACCAGAGTGATCTTACAATGACAACCTGCTGCCTAAGAGCATTTATTTTGACCAACAGAGACGGAAACACAATGAATTTAAGAGATGAGCTTAGAGGCTGTTTCAGACCTAACATTAAAACACACTCGTGTCCTTATTTAATGCTGTCCAAGACTGTCCTCTCTTTGCTTTTTTAGCACGCATGTGATACTCCGTAGTGCATCATTTAATAACCGTTGTAGTCACGTGTCATGAATCTGTACTGCATGTTCTCTGTGCAGTAGAATGTCTGCTTTTTTGTAACCGTCTTGATGTTAGAACAGACATTTTTAAGCCGCGTAAAGTAAAATTTATTGTTCTAAACAGGCAGCTGATGACTTTGTGTCTATCCTTTATATAGGAGGAGCTGAAGAAACTTTACTCCCAGTTGGAAATTTACAAGAGGAAGAAGATGCTGGCAAACAACCCTCACCTCCAGAAGAAGCGGAGCTCGAAGAAAGGTCTAGGTCGCTCACTGATGAGACGCATCACTGAGATTCCTGAATCGGTGCACCGGCAATGCAGTCGTGAAGACAAGGAGGTTGGAGAACACGGGAGCAATCGTAACAGCATCTGCATGTTGAAGAAAAACCCCTTTGATCCAACTCACCCGGTAAAGCCAGCAAAGGAGGAGACGCTCAAGAACAAGGTTTTCTCCCTCAAGAAGTCCCACAGCAGCTACGACCACGTCCGTGATCAGAGTGAAGACTCCAACAGCTCAGCAACAGACAAGATGGAGGTGGCCACTGCTGAAGGCTCCCTCCTGGACACACTTATAGGCAAGAAGTTAGTTAAGAAGAAGTCCAGTGAGAATTTAAATGCCCCCAGTGAATCTACAGAATCAGTTCCTTTGGTCTGCAAGTCAGCCAGCGCTCATAACCTCACTGCAGACAAGAAACCGATCCATCCAAGGGCCTCCATGCTGCAGAAGTCCCTCAGTGTCATCGCCAGTGCCAAAGAGAAGACTTTAGGCTTGACAGGAAAGACCCAGGGCACGGAGGACAGCAATAAGAAGGGTCAGCCAAAGAGCAAAGACACAAGGACCGACTCAGAGCCAGAAAACGAATGCCAACCCAAAATGATTATCAGCCAGTCAGTTGAGTACAAACAAAGTGCAGCAAAAGGCAGGATAATGAAACAGCAAGTGGGTGGCAGCCAGCCAACAATCTGCTCTGATCCAGTCAAGGGAAAGGACCTCTACGATCTCTCAGAGGTGTGTCCCTGGGAAGTGGAGGACCTCCCAACTCCATCTGAAAACAAGGTACAAAAGCATGTATCCATAGCACCAAAGGAAACCACGACGGTTCATGGAGGCAGCACTAAGGGAGGCAAATCCCAGCAGCAGAAGCAGAAAGCCTCTGATCAGTCTCCATCCAGTGGCAGGCATTCCAAGGAACTTCAGAGGACGGGCGCCGTGAGAGCAGAGGTATGTCCATGGGAAGATGGAAGTGAAAGTCAAGGCAGTCAAGGGGAAGGCCTGAAGCAACAAATGTACAGTCAAGCAAGCAAATCTGCCAAGACCCAGCCTCATTCTACCACAGAGAGCTCCAAAACAAATCGGTCAGATGTTTGCCCGTGGGATTTTGAAGAGGCCCAAAAAACAACAGAATTAGCTCATTCACCAGACATGGCAAAACCGAGAAAAGGCACCTCTCCTGTGGATGGGAAAAGAAGAAGTACCCTTTCAGAGCCGTCCAAAGTAGGGGACTCACTCCAGCCACCACCCACAAAAGCTGATGTATGTCCATGGGACTATGACAGCACTGCAATATCTCCAAACTCTGGACAGAGGACACCCAGTCCCTCTCGAGCATCCAAAACCAAGGAATCCCCTTCAAAAAAGAAGGGTACACCTTTTACAAGAACAGTTGAGAAAGAGAAATCAAAAGACACTGATGATGAGAAAAGCAGAATAAAAGCAAAGGACATGAGTAAATCTTCTGATAAATACATGAGCCAACCAAAAATGGCTGAGGTATGTCCATGGGACGTAGAGAGTCATCAGGAAGTGCCCTTGGTAGAGAAAAGAAGAAGTGCAAATGTTGGAGCAGCCAAAGCAAAACCTGAAGTCTGTCCATGGGATTTTGAGGATACGTCCGAAAAGAAAGGTGCAGACAAAAGTGCTTCTGTAGTAAAACAGAGCAATCTAAATCCTAAAGGCGAGGCTGTAAGTGCTGCTAGAAAGGCAGATGTTTGTCCCTGGGACTTTGAGGATAGCACATCGAGCAAGAAGGCATGACACTCAACCTTAATGGACCACTGAATCTATAGTTATTGATGTACACTTTTTTTTCACTCTCAAATCGTTAAATATTACCTTTTACTATTAGTACGGTGACTTGTAAGAAAAAGTTGATCAAGTTCCACGAGTTGCCTTCCTTTCCAAGGTTTTGTTCCTGTTTTACCTATTTTGAAAATAAGTAAAATGTACAAAAAAACAAAAACAAAGTCGTAAAAAGCATTCCAGATTATTACAGGAAAATCCTGAAGATAAATCTTAGACTAATTATGCAACTTTTGAATCAACCTTTTTAGTCCACGAACAATGTTGAATATCTGAATTGATCATGTTCTGTATTCAGTCAGCAGTTCTTCTTCTTTTTGTGCACTAACATTAATCACTTAATGAATTAGGCTATGACCGTAGAGATAAAGATGTACAAAATTAAGACACAAAACAGCAGAAGTGAAATCCAAAGAGTAAGGGACCATTTGCAAAGAGGTGTTAGTCTTAAGATGGCAAAGTTGTTTTTTTTTAGTTTGTGTCCAGATGTTGGCACAGAGGGAAGGACTCAGTAAGGAAATCAATCTAAAGCACTTTAGCCAACTCCACAAATTAAAGTTCCCATGAAATAGAAACTTATTGTCAGCTTTTCTTTTTCACTTCTTGCTCTGATCATCACATATACACCAATGTTCGGCCCAACAATGACAAAAAATAGATTTGTAGGTATTTTCAAGGTATGTACGATTTTGAAATTTTGGTGTGAAAACCACCTGAGAAAAAAACACACTCTTCCCTGATATCAAACTGGCCTCTGGTGGGCAGCTTGGCCCTGTTCACTGTTTGGGCAGGATTAGCTAATATGACAACTAGCTGCACGGTGAAGGGAGGGACGTAATGTACATTCATCTCTTCTGGCTACTGAAGAGGCAAATCAGTAGTCCTTAATTTGGCACTTTGTTTTTGCAGGAAGCACATAGATATAGGAAATCCAACAGCACACTGCTTTCCATTTCGTGGGAACTTTAACAACTGAAGACAGACTTTGTTCTCATTGTACATTTCATCTTCTTATTTTGACATAATTTCACACAGGATTTTACATTCTGACCAAACTAAGACAAGATTTTGTTTGTTTCTTTGTTTTGTTTTTGTTTAGGTCTATTTAATTGTAGTTTTCTGCAGATTAAAATGCTTCCAAGTCTGCAGAGATGTACTGTATGTGCCTAACTAACTAGCATTGTCTTGTAGTCTGAAGTGAAGCAAGTGGCTTCTTCTTCAGCACCTTGTGACAGTGAATTATATAAACAGCATGCACAGCCAGGTATTGAGAATAATTGGACCCTATTGGTTTGTTAACTTTGGCAGTTAACAGGTTGAAAAATGTATGATGTTCTTTTTTTAATACCAGAGGCTCCTCTTTTTCCTGCTTTCATATTTCCAAAAGCTCATTCAGGGTGGTAGAGATTGTACGAGAGCAGCACTAACATGAATGTGTGTCAAAATGGCCAATTGTGTATGTATACTGTAGAAAAAGTAGGGATAGAAAAATATTGGGAGGATACAACAGAAATAACTTGCACCAGCTTTGTAAATGAACTTAGCATGGGTCTTTGTGTTGGCTTGCACCAAGTGTGTATATGTGTGTCTGTGGACACAATATCATGAATTAAAAGTGCAAATGTGATGTCGTACCTGAAGAGTTAAACCTCTGAGTCATACATGGCCAAGTCCTGGCAGCGCTGTCTGTTTTTACATTTCTTTTGCCTCAAAGACCAAAACTTAGAGCAAGTCACCAATTTAATTTACAGTCAGCTGATAAAACAATCGACTGAAAGAATAATACTGGTTTATTATAACTTTGATCTAATTTTTTTGGAGTTTTAGCCTGAAACCTGGAAACAAGGTGATGTCACTACAACATAGTCAAATGGGGCAGTCAGATAGACACACATACAAAGAAATTGAATCAAATTAGCACCCAATCCGTCCATTGTATACATTAATTATAGTTTGCAGATGTTTTTCCTAATTTAATACCTTAGTGAGTACAGTGTCATCATAAGTGATACAAGCAATGGTCATTACTATAAAAACAAAACTCAAATTTTTCATTAACAGAGCAATCCTTTAATATTTTGATATCATTTTTATTACCACATTACATTATATGATTTGAGTATAGTGCTGCTCATACTTTAATATTTGGAAATATTAAAGGACAAGCATTAAATTGCTATCAGTTAGTTTGTGTTTCTGTATTGAAAGTAGTGTAATGCATGTTCTTCCCAGTTTAATGCAAGTAGGCTAAAACCCAACTGATTACTTTGACTGATCATTTTAGAATTAGACTTAGCAATATGGTTATCAATTCAAAATATGATTAAACCTTTTAAGGTTTTTTTTAATTTGTTTAGTGTTTTGTATCAAAATGCTTAGATATTCATCAGGCGCTGTCCATCCTGGGATTACAGAGGGAAAAAAAAGAACTCACTCTCTTATATTTAATTGTTAAAAACCTGACAATAATTGCAGTTATGAGGAAAAATATGTATCAATATAGCATCTACAGTACTTTATGGTCTCTTGTGAGAATTACATGGTATCACTGATTGTTGTTACTGATTGTAATTATCTATAACTGCTGTCAAATTCCTCAATATCTGAGCTCTGTAGGAGTCTTTTACTAATCGTGGTAAAAATATAGAAACAAAAATTTAAAAAAAACAGTACTTGTCAGTGAGAATTTTATAAAGTCAAAGTACAGTTCACTGCTAAATTCCTTTGGTACAGCTCAACTGAAAAAAAAAATAATAATCCAGTGACAAATATTTGTAGTTCATCTTATCGGATTTTGTTCGTAGCGTGGCGACACAATGCACAGCTAGGCTCCATAAACATGATATAGATGCAATGTCTTCTATCTGCCTCCGCCTTCTGAGAAATTACCTCTGCCACTGACCAGTTGGGGGGCACTTGGATGAAATATTTTGAATGTGGAGTGTTTGCCTTACAGTGTGAGATTTGTCACCTCCTTTTGCTTTCTGAGCTCCTTGAGGAACGGTATCTGAGGGGAACTGTCGGCATGCACAGATTGATTGTAATGCTTTGATGGACCTATATATGATATTTATGAACCGGATGTTAGGCGTCATCCATCATGTGCATTGCAGAAGCAGGATCATACAAGGGGATCCCTTGTATGACAACAACGACATTTCAAAAGCCTTTCGTTTTTTAAAGTGACTGTAGTCCGTGGAATCACTGCCGCATTGGATTTTACTGCCCTGGGTGATGAAAAAATATGCTGTGTATTTTTGAATCAAGCCTCTTTTTTGTCCTTGTAGGAAAGCTATTTTAAATTAGGATGATGATAATTATTTTTAAAATCATCTTGACTTTAGATTGAGGTCGTAAAGGCTCTGAAACAGAAAAATCAACCCATTGGTTAAAAAAAGGGAACCAAAACAAGCAATATGTTATGACATTCTCCAGCAAAAATGGTATTTTTTCCTTATGTCAAGACAGTTTATAACACTTTTTATTAAGGTACACATATTCACTATTAACTAGCTGCTTGATAGCATTCATGTACATGGAATAATGGCTCTTAATTAGTCATTATAAAGCATTTATTAATGCCTTATAGTTGTAATTAGGCTCATAAGGTTTAGGGTTAGGTTATGTAGACTGTAATTCATATAAAGCAACTTTCATATTTACTGTCTTTAAGCAATCAGTATAAGCAGTTATTTAGGAAAAAAACAAGCAGAAAAAAACAAGCTAAAAAGTAGCACCAATGCAAAAGTGCCAAAAACTGCAGTTCTGATGTCCACTTGAGGCTGGATCTCGCAGTGAGTCAAACATTATTAAAATGTCTAAGTTCACAGCAGAAATATAAAATTCCCTAATAGTTGTAAAATAAGGTTTAATAAATTCTTTATAATAATTAATACAGAACTGATATGATGCTATTGTGCATGCTAGTAAGCGACTAGTTGTGTACCGTAATATTGAGTGTTACGAACATTTTTTTTGTTTGTTTGTTTATGTTGATTTAAATCTTTTTTCTCACTTGGCCCATGACATTTCTACATCACAGATAGTTGGAGCACAAAGCAAACATGATTACAGTTACACACAGAATTATACCAATGCAATATCCCACCAGTATACTATGAGATGCATCACATGTTCAGTCATTCTACTCTGCACAATTTCAGATAGTATGCTAGCTGTAGCATTTCCTAAGTTCAGTCAGTCCATAGCTGTCAATGTATTGAATTGTGCATACATAACCAGTGTCTGACTGTCTGTTTCTCCGGAGATTATCATTGTACTTTAGCCGTATCATCGATGAATCAGTGAAAGTTTGAACCTCAACCGTTAACTTTGGGTGTGCAAATTGAGACCTACGTTCTTGTACCATCTTGACATAAATACCGTGTCCTGTAGCTCTTTGTCCACCGGTCTGATATTTACCATGGTGCGTTCTGTTGGCTAGCTGCTTCCATTTTAAACCTGATTTCTCTTCTCTTGTGACCAAACCAAGTCACCCAATGGCAAATACAACTACTACTATTGCTACTACTACTATTCAATGCTGTAACGTCGTAAATCTTGTGGCTTCTGCATGAATTCAAAAAAATAAATAGGACCGATGTTTCACTGCCCTTGATAGAACAAAAAAGAAAAAAAAAAGATCTTTTATGGACTGTTACAAGTTGTATAGTGAGTGATACTGTCCCTAAACCACTGTATTATGTGCTTGTTATGACTATTGCTCTATGACAAGCTTATAGCATCAATATATGGGAATATTTGGTAGATTTATATTGTGTTATATTGTGATAGCATGTACATAAAAGATACCTCCTCTGCAATAAATATTTATATGAAAATGAAGTGCGTGCTCAGTGTGTTTGTGTAGGTTTGCTGCAGTTTAAAATGTGCCACAATTTGCACTTCAAACTGAAAATATGCCTGCTGAGAACCTTGAGGCAAGGATAATTTTCAATCCCTATTCTACCCTCTTCCTACTACAACATTCCTAATCCTCCTGGGGAGCTGATAGGAGACACTCCCATGACGCATTTGTGCTTAGTAATCATCTCTTTCTCAGGTCTGTTTTCTTATTTTTCATGTAGACATGCTGTTGGAGAAACCCTGGTCTTTAAAAGCCTTGTGCATCATAACCACCCTCGGATATATGCATCTTGGCGACTGTCCTGAAACGCTTTTATGGCTTGTTGTGGTCTTTTGGACAGAGATCAATGGATCCCCTGCAGGAAGTGAGACATACAAGATTTTATAAAAATGTTGACTCCAGACTCCTGCTGAAAAAACTGAATGCCTTTATTATCAGAACTGCAAATTTGTATCAGCAATGCTCTAGTTATACTTGTTCCAATTCATATATTTTGGACAATGAGCAATATTAACACACAGCATCTACAATATCACAAGTATTTGTATGTCTTAATGAATATGGCAGTGATGCGGCAGGATAACATTGCAAAGAAGGCTTTGTATATAGCAAACATGTTAGCATTGATTCCTGTTTACAAGAGCACTTTCAGAGCCTTTCTAATAAATAGAAGATCAATGCAGGCTGCTGCAGGGAACTATAACAGAGGATCGTCAGAGAAGAAAACGGTTAGCTGTGAGAAATAACCTGTGACGAGACATTGCTATTGACGTTCCATTTGATATTAATTACAGTGAGATAGCAGTTTACATCATGTGATAAAAATACATGTAACAATGTGTCTGTAATAGATTTTGTGCAATATATTAAATGACAAAATGAAAGGTGTCCTTCCACAGAGGATTGTCGCCTATATCTGCAGCTTTGCTGGGCATTATTGTTAGCGAGTTTCAGCTTATTATCTGTCTGGCAACTTCACTGCTCTTGAATCGTTGCTGTTTGCAGCAGGCAGCTGTTTTCAGGAAAAGAAAAAGGCTCTTAAAACTGACTGCACTTCTTGCTCAGTAGACATGCAAAGTTTTAGACCAGCTGGTAAACAAAGTGATGCATTTAGCAGGTAAAAAGCTACAGATTCCCTGGAGACCAGAAACAGAGCTATAAAAAGCTATGTTTGAGAAGACATACCGAACTCTTTGAAGTGCTCTTAAATTCTGCAGTGACATCGTTTTATTTTGGTATTAAGGTTCATCTGCAACCACTTTTTTCAAATATAGAGTTATTATATATCGAATGTCAATGTTAAAATTAAACCATTGTTAGGTTTTACCTATTGAATCTGACAGTCTCAAGATCAGCTTATAAAGATTCTTGCAGAGATACATTCTCTTCCTGATGTAAAAAAGGCCCAAAACACAGCAGAAAATAACTTGAATATCAGGGGGACAAGGCCAAATTGCAATATTATTTGATAGCTGCTATTATTGTTAACAAATGAACTCACGCTGGTTGTCGCACCCAAACCACACTGCCGAGGACACACATTAGTACAAACTATTTAGATATGGACAGAGATTAATAGCTGGATGCCTAACAAGAGAGATTTGCGAGATCAAATTATCACATGATCTCTCAAAACCCAGCTTCCTTACAAGGTAAGACACAAACATTCAGGTGTTTATATCCCATAAAAACACCACTGATTCACAAAAGACTCAATCTTTCCTCTTTTTAAACCACCGAGTCTATTGCTACAAGGACCTGATGGTAATTTTAAGTGTTATATAAAATATCTGTGCCAAGCATGGTGCTTAAAAAATATGTAGTGACATTTTCAAATCACAGGAAAGTTCTAAAGACAGAATTAAGAAGAGTTGCTTTGCCAAAAAACACACTCAGCGTCATCCGCGAGCTGAAGTCCACCTGATCTTTCATGGTCCATGTGAGAGTCACAGTTGGCTGTTTGTTGTCTCTGCAGGACAGCGGGACACATCCTCCTCCAGCCTGGCAGGACTTATTTTTAAATCTCAGACGGTGATCAGTGCATGAATAGCAGCCTTTTGTGGCGGGGCCATGTGGGTAGAGATGGACAGCGGTGGGGAGGAGGAGGGACAGGAGATGAGAGGAAGCTGATCACTTGGCACAAGCCTGCGCGCTCCGGCGCTGACTCACCAGTCTTTTAGATTCTGGGACGATCGGGGGAGATGGGTGCTGGGTGGGGGTTGTGAGGGAGGAGGAGCGGAGGGGGCGCTGAGGATGTTGAGGACATCTTCTGTGTCGTGGCGGACTCATGACTCACAAAAGGAGGTTGTGGGCATGTGGGGGTGTACGCAGCAGGAGATGTGCATGGACATGCGCACACACACACACACACACAGGCACACCTGCAGAAACACACACACACCTGTACAACATAATTACCAGTTTTGTTTTCCCTGTCAGCGTCTAATGACTTCAATACCTTGAGACAATGGAGTTTTTTTTTTTTAAAACAAGTTTTTATTCAGCTCGCACTTCCTGTTTCAAATATCTGGAATAAACAAGGTGGGTTTTCTTATTTAGATTCAATAAAGAATAAAAGCAAAGTGACCCTTTAAGTAATCCCTCTTGCACAACCAGAATTGGTTTCAATTTTCTGATTTGAGAAAGCACAGCCTCCTGCGATGCTTGATGGAAACCTCAGCCGGTGGGCAGAAAGCCACCCACAAGGTGCTGCTCCTCCATCCTCTGAGGCCACACTCCGGTCTGGACTCCTACACAGCTTTTCCAGCCTCAATGGTGCCTTCATCATTAGAGGAGCCCCTGGTGATGTTAGCATCCATGACTCACAGAGAGCCTCTGTTACGCTCCTCCGCCACCACTACCACCCCCACAGCTGGAGGGCTGGCAGACAATCCACAACACGCACATTAACACATTTATACACCTGCAATTCAGCACCCAGGTACACACTCACAGTCCAATCACTTACGCACGCATGATAATATAATGAATAGGTCATCAGATGAGTAATTCTTCGCCCTTGTCAAAAAATATTCCTGTTTTTCTGCTGCGGAGATGAACAACTGGAAGCACAGCTCATCAAAACCTTGAAACTGGCGTCACTCTGCTGCTGTGTTATGTAGGTAAATCAGGCCTGAGCGTCTCCACTGACGCATCTCCAGAGGACTGACGAGCTGATGTCATCTGAAAACATCCAAGAATCTGCTTGAAAAGCTAAATTATTGTTGACGTTTTGCTCCATCTTGACAAGCTGTAAAAGATTCTTTCTTTCTGAGAATCACCGTGTTCCTGCTGTGAAAGAGGTTTAAAATACAACAAAAAAGAAATAATTTCATTCAAATTGAGGGGTAAAAACCTCCCTAACTTTCCCATTTATAGTCTAAGTTTTGAGTTATCGACCACAATTGCAAGGAACAAACTTCAGATAAAACAGAATATTGTATTCATTGTTTATTTTTGGCCCATTAAGGGTCAAATTTTAATGTACTGCATCAAAAAAAATAAAGAAATCACACAAGAAATTGTCTATAATGTATCCTAAATTTCTTTTTTTCTTGTTAATCTCCTCCCCAGGTTGCAAAAAAACCACAGACACCTCCTTCCATCCCCAGGCCCCTAACATTTTATTATTCTAAAATAAGATGCGCCTCTATTTGGCAGCCATTCTTACAGTGTGATTGATTGCACAAAATTATCATAAACCCAAAAGGTTAATAGGCAATTTATCTCCCTGGCTGACAGGATGAGGCCAGTTTTGGCTGCTCTCTGATACTGAATGACTAACTTTGGGTAATGGCTTTGGCTCACACTCATGCATACAGTCGTTTTAGTGATGAACTCCTCAAAAAAATTCACAAAAGATGTTGTTATTAGTGTTACTAAAACCAGAGGTGTCATCAATCACCGGGCTCCTCTCTACAAACACAGGTTCATTAGATATTTATGAGCCGAATGCCGATCCAAGTCAAACGACACCGGTAACAGAGATGTATGGTCTTGCAGAATTACGCTTTATATCTCAGCATGTAATCTGATTACAATTATTTGAACTCAGTGTCCATCGTGACAGGAGGTTGTGAATTGTTCTGCAAAGACTCACGTCTCTTTGTTGGATAAAGGTTTTAGTTTCATGTGATAATTCCTACCAGGCTGCGTTTCTCTGCTCACATTGTTGTAATTACCTGCTGGAGCCTCATGACACCTCGTCCAATTAGAGAAGCCTTTTCTTGTTCTTGTCACACAATATATGTTCTCACACACAAGCACAGTCCAGCTGTGAATATGAAGCACATCTGTGTGGGGGGGGTTTCTGTGTGTGTTTCAAACAATATCTGTCTCGTGGTCTCTTTCATTTCCAGCCTCTATCTGTTTGTTGATTAAATTTTAAACAGGACTGTTGGAGGAAGTTCAGTCTGTTTTTGGTGACAACATCAGATGTTTTACAGGGAACTCTAAGATTTTTCCTCTGGTTTCATGGAAAACCAAACCAGGGTTTTTAAGAAGGTGATATGGAAGTTTTTAGCCGTTTTAATGGTGACCAGCTGGGTGTTTTTAAAGAGATGTCAGAAAGATTTCCAGCTGGTTTTGTTGCGACCTAAATCAGATGTTTTAAAATGGTCAATGGGAAAATTAATAACTGCATTTCTGGCAGCGAACAGGGATTTTTTAATGAGACACTGTGAGAGTTTTGAACCATGTTTTTAGCAACGAAAACAGGTATTTTAATGCTAAAACATAATTTTTCTTAACTCTAACTAGCTGTTTTTGTGTCCAAACATGAGACCTTAACCACAGGAAGTTTCATCATATCTGTGGTTTTTTTCTGACACACGCAATGCTGACATTAATACCTGGCGATTGGGTTGCAGTAAAATGAACCTGAATATTTCAAGCCTCATTATCACAATGATGATGATTCCTGCAATAATTATGGCCCAAGCACTGTTTACGCAAAAGTGGAGGCATCACAAAAGGACATCCAGCGCGAAAAGGACAAAGGCAGGTCCACTCATCTAATAATCCAATTTGTGTTGATTTTACACTAGGTGCAAAAAAAAGAAAAAAAAAAAGGCCTTTTTGACTCACCATCCTCACTCAGTCTTTCACCAGGAACTGATGCAGCGCAAACACAGCTGCCGAGCACAAAGCCCAAGGCCAGGACGCTGGTGAGTCACAGTCGTACCCGCGTGTGTGAATGAAGGCTGAGTGAACGTTCATTCAGCAGAAAACGGGCTTTTGTTTGACGTCAGCGGTCTTAATCACTCAATTACGGCAATTTTCTAGAAGGTAACCGTGCTTTATCTTCACTGTTTCTGCCTCCAGGTAGCATGCAGGCAGCTGATTGATGGGAACGAAGCGGCCCTCTCAGGGACCGACGTGAGATCATTCACACGCTGTTAGTCGCTCCCTCTCAATCATCTACGCTCTAAATGTCTGATTCATAACGTGCGTGCGATGGTGCGTTCATGATGCTTCACAGTGCTGTAAGATAAGACAGCACAAAGAAAAACAAGTTAGACGTGAAACTTCACTGCAAGAGGCCTCAGAAGGTGTAATACTGTGGGGCCAAAAGTATGTGGACAGCCCTGTGCAGCTTTTTGGGAACAGCTTGAGGGAAAACCTTTCAATACAACATGATGAGACCAATTAGAAATTGTTTTCCCAGTTTTGTGTGGAAGGAATTGAGTGACCCTGACCCTCAACTCTGACCTCAGCATGTGGAGATCCTGGATGATTTGGTGCCCTGAGGTGAAGTCTCCATCGATAGAGGATGCAAGCAGGAAGTGTAACGTTACCTCTCAGTTTACTGAGTTAATTTATGACAGAGTTTCCTCTTTTTTTACATTTATTTGTCTGAGAAAACTCATGTAATATTATAAAAAGCTTCAGAAGAGTTATTTTAAAGCTTAACATGTAAAACAGTTTGATTTGACATTCATTAAATTCAATTATGGACTATGTTCGCTCAGTAACTTGAATAAGCTTGTATAAACGTAACACATTAAAGGACACAATGTATGAATGAAACTATAAAAAAAAACATAATGAACACACAGTCAATAATATGCAGATTATATAAGAATGAGTCATTTTTCATTTGGTCTGTTTGTTCCTGGCTGGAGGAGAACAGAGATGGGATTACGTCCACATTTCAGAAGCACAGAATTCATTATATGATCAGGCCGAGACTCCTTCATTTTGTCTTAATGACAAAAACAACTGTACCACACACACACACACACACACACACACACACCTCCACTCATGGGCAGCCGGGGAAATTCTGCTATACAAGAAGAGCCTGAGAGGGAGTGTGACTCAGCCTCATAGTACAAGTGGGCTTCACTACGGTGGGAGCTGGATGGAAAACTCTGGCTCTTCCAGAGGAGACTGTCTGGGTTAAAATAGATTTATTGATTTATTTTATGCAAGACCCTGCTTACTCGAGCCATGCTATGAAGGTTTGGAAATTGAAATGTATTTCACTAAAGAGGAATTTACATTCTTCAAGTCTTTTGGTTTGTTATGTGTTCAGAAAGGACTCAAATTCAGTGATATCAAAATATACATTTAAAAAAGTAGATAGAAAAAAAAATCTTGTAATATTGATAGGACATTGATCAATAACATTGTAATTTACACTGGATAAAAGTGTGGCTGCAGATTATTTTTTGTTTATGAAATTTTAGACAAAAAGTCAAGGAAGAGTCAAAGAGCCCCAAAATTACAGCTTCATCTCTTATTGTTTTATCTCACAAACTGTCCAAAATCAACAATATGAAGTCTACAATGAGAGTAAACAGTACAAAACAGCCCATCCTCTAATTTCTTTTTGTAACATAATAACATATTAATATCATATTATTTCAGCTGAATTCAACCTTTACTGTCTACTCTTTTTTCCACAGGTATTCTGCTATTTCCAACATTCTGAGAAACCCGAAAGTTTTTCAAGCACAAACCCCAAAAGGACTAATTTACTGAGCCAGTCTGTGGCTCTTAGCCCTGCACCAGCCAGCTCCTATTGGCTCCTATTAAACCTGGACACTGTTGTTACTCAAGTGGGACTAAAGAGTGCATTTGTTGGAAACTATTTTTAGCAGAGGATTAATAACACATTTTGTGCCTTTGTGAGCACTTCGAGCAGCAGGAGAGCGTCTGTCGAGACTGAAGCTACACTGCCAGTCTCCCTGTAAATAAAGGAACATGTTATGTGGTTTACTCAAAAAATCTGAGTAGTTCTTGTACAGCAATGGAGCTTTGTGACTGAGATAAATCAGGATATTCATGCTATTTTGGTTATTCAGATCAATTCCTTGTTGGTTTTGGTCTTTTTATATGATTTGTAGTTAGTCAAAATGACCACTAGATGGAGATGTTTCCCTTTGTTTAGTTCTCACTTCTTTAAGTTTGTTCATAACATAATAATAACACCAGTCCTTTTCTTCAGGAAAAAAGCTTCAATATCAGCCGCTCAACAGGATGAAGCCACAGGAGGGAACTTTTTTTTTTTGTTTTCATCCTGTATCTTTTGTCCTCAGCATAAAGAAACCAGACAATGTTTAACTTCCTGTTAAAAAGCTCCTCAGTTACATTTTTTTCACTGTTTACTTTACAAAAACAATAGATTGTATTGCAACGAGCTTTGCCTGCAAGGAGGAGAAAAGAACCGATAAAAGAGGGGAAATCAAGCTTCTGCTGATGAGCAAAAGGTCAGTAACACATCAATAAAGGGCCTTTGTGGTTTCACAATGAGATCGATGGTATGTTACTTACATGTTAACTAATAATGTGCAACACAGTCTCACAACAGTACATGAAGCAGTCATTATAGTTATTCTATAGGATCTGTGCACATGGACACACTTTTATCCTTTTTCAGGCACACTGCTTGATTAGCAGCATTTATTTGAGTGATTAAAACACTATATTTATGAGCCACATTGGAGTTACAAGGATTTTGAGAAATGGTTGAAACATTTAACCCCATCATTACATTTTTTAAGTACTATACAAACTGCCATGATAACAGGTTTATGCCGTCACATTTCTCTCACCATCTGCAGGATAATGAGACCCTAATGGATCTGAAGGATGCCAGGCGGTGTGCTCCTGATATACCACATGGTCACAACCAGAAGGACTGAAAACCTTCACACTGCAGGGACGTTACCACAAAGAGCAGGTAGACAATGAGCTGTTCATTGGCCGAGCTTTGTTCCTTGCAACAAAAGCCTTAGTGTGCTCAAAAAAGTCTCCTGATCTTTCTGGCTCGGACAGGGAAGAAGTGAAAGTGAGTCGACAGTCATGCAAATCTGTCCCGGACAGTGACAACATATAAATAAAAACCCTTGTAGTAACATCTTGAAGAGACTAGTTTCCTTACTTTTGCTCTGAAAAAACTCCTACTGCCTCCTGCAGAGCTTTGCTGCCCCCCAAAAAATGTTTTTGTAAGTAAAGCTCCATTCTGACCTCCTTTCCAGACGTCATATTTATCTTGTAGCAGCTGAAACTCAAACCTCCATCTGTGATTATTAACAGTAGGAGCTGGTCAGACTCTAAACAAGTTGTGTTTGAGGTCAAAACATGAGTCTGGGTCCTGAGCCAGCATGGCATTACAGTCTGTTTCTCTGGCAGGAGCTCCTGAATGCTGTCTTTGTTCTCAGATCCACGATAAAGGCTTCAGCTGGACCCCCTTCCACCGCCTCTGAAATGAAGACCATAACACACCAAAACGGAAACAACCGAGAGAAAAGAAGTAGGCAGGAAAACAGTATTCTCTGACTTTTATCTTCAGTGTTCTAGCCATCAAGATATTTGAACAATTTCGGCAGCAAAGTCTGATAGGAGCCAAAAAAAACCACAAAATGTAAAGAAACTCAGACTAATGTGGAACAAGTGAACCTTCGACTTGCAACTGCATGTGTCGCTGCATGAACAGGTGCCTGCAACAGCAGCGTTTTCCACTTTGCATACCAAGAATAGACTCAGGGCCTCCGTTGATTCTTCCCCGTTGATTGAGGAGAAGTTTAAGAGCTTTGAGAAAGTTTTACAGCACTTTATTTCTTAAGGGAATTTATAAAGTTAAATCACATTAACATTCAACAAGTTCATCAGCTGCCTGACTGGGAACTGACCGATGGATGGATTGACTCATCGTTATAAAATATGTTGCTAATTAGCTCTTAATAGTGTTGTAACATAAAACAGCCACATTGTTTGAAAAAAACTAGTTTCAATACTTTGGATTATTCATTAAAAAAAAAAACATGTTTCCATGATTAATCTTACCAGGTAATTTCTGTATAATTATACGGTAAAGAGAGATGAATCATCCCTGGTTAATTGCACGGCTTTGTTAGTCGGACAATAAAAAGCTCTTAATTGGAGCAGTTTACGCAGACTTTTTGTGTGCATGTGTGCAGTTTTCAAAGGCTAAGGGCCTTATTGTAAAGGGCAGCGGCAGCAGCTCCTCCTCAGTGGGTGAGTAATTATGATGTAGGGACGGTTATAAGGGACAATGAAGTACCAGTGGTTGGAGCGTAGGCTGCCAAGGTTAGTAATTATACTGTGGAGCACTAAACTCTGCAAACAACGAACCTTCATGTCCCTGCAATGAAAACATACAAAACTCCTCAACAAGTCAGAACTTGCACTAGTTTTTTTTATCTCTTCATTTACCAAATTTGGAATTAAAAATTGTTATTACTTTATATCTTTTACTCTACTCATACAACTCTGCATGTGCTCTACTGCTGTACTTTAAACATATATACTATCTATAATGTTATACTTCATAAATACATTTTTCCTCATCTTATAACACGTTTTTTATTTTTCAATATTATTCTTTTCTCTTATATTATAATAAGTTAATATGGTAAACTGTTTTATTGCATACTGCATGTGTCATATCAACATAGACACACAATAAGCATATAATTAGATTACTTAATACATTTTGCCTATATATAACTGTGGAGTACAGCAGAAGGTTTCATGTTTCTCTCACATACACTTTGACATGAGACAGAACTGCAGTATAAGTTTAAAAAGGTGATAATATTCATAAAGTAGTTCATATAGTTTCTACACTGCAAAACGCTTTTCTTTTGAGTTTAATTACCACTTCTATTTTTTTACTTATTTATAAACTACTTCAAATAATCTCTTTTTCGTATCTCTGTTTATCTTTTTCTCTTCTCATTATTACTTCTTTTTATTCATCTGTTTCTTTCTTCTGCCGCACCTGAATTTCTCTTCTTGGGCTCAATAAACACTTTTCTTATCTTGGATTAAAAACATAAGCCAAATTTTTTTAAAAAGTTGTCAAATAAAAGTAGAGTGGAAGATACAATATTCACATTTGAAAGGTGCATAAATAGTAATACTTCCTCCAAACTGTTGGAAGTACTCAGATTACTGTACTCTGTTTGAATCAATGAACTATTTTACACTCTACTACTGCTTATGGGAAATAAATTGTAACTGTCATATTAGTTAGTTAGTTAGTTATTAGTTAGTTAGTTATATATAATACCACCAAGCAGTACAGAGTAGCTATGTGTCATACTTGTGAGGTTCAACAAGTGCACCATGGGATAGCACGGTGGGTGTAAATGGTTAACCTGACGGGGTGCGCGGTGACGTCACATACTGGTCTCCGCTGCTTTGGGCCGCAGTTTGTTCAGAGGGACTAAAACCCAAACTACTGCACGAGTCTTCACACAGCTGCTGCCGGATAAACAGCCTCACGATGGGAAACTGTCAGGTTGGTTCATTCCGTCTGTGACACTTTGCGCCACAAACACGCGTCTGTTAGAAATTGAAAATCTTAACAATCCGCACTTTGCGCTTCGCTGGTAGAGAAAGGGACAGAGTTTCGGTTTGAATAGGATCAAGATCAATATTGTATACATGGTAAACTGGGGAAATTCGGGGTTATTTGTCAATAAATCATAGTATTTATTGCTTATTTTGAATAAGAGGCCGATGTCTGCGATGCGTCTGTCCGTCGTCAGCTCGTGCGCACAGCGATGAATCGTCACAAATCTTAAGGTTAATATTTAATAAGCGGTCTGAACTTGAGAGTTGTGGCTTCAGATTCATAATTTTTGGTGTTTCTTTAAATGAACGTCGCAAATGACATCGTGTGACAGACCACCGTGTGTGTGTGTGTATGCGTGTGTGTACGTAGGGGGAAGGAGCCACTCCCCTGCGGAATTCATCACAGCTCCGTTAGATGTGTGTGTGTGTGTGTGTAGATGAATGAGCAGGGCTCTATATGTTGTGTGTTACGCAAGAGGGGTCTGTGAGTGCAAAGATGGTGGGGGGTTGTTTGTTTCTGTCCGATTTCTTTCTGTTGGGAAGTTTATTTGTGTGTATTTGTTTGTTATTTTACCTGATTGACCATCCAGTTACACAAACTGAAAGTGAAATATTTGTTAAAAGGCAAAATAACAACTTATTTTTCATTGTTCTCATTGTTCTTGTTTTATAATCTCAAAGAAAATGTTTAAAAGCATTTTAGGTGCAAATATAATCCTGCTTCATCCTAAAATAGTAAATTAATGTGGTGTTCAAATACAAAATTAAATGATTAGGCCACAAACCACAACAGACGGATCTGTTGAAGTTTTTAGAAGCAACTGGCTCAAGAATCAAAAAGTTCTTTAACTTCTCCTTTTCATGGGACACAAACGTGGCATTTAGCTATTTTTTCCTGCCTGCTATGTGGCAGCGTTTCAGAGCCGCCTCCCAGACCTCTCAGAGTGTGGTCACTGCCAGATATTCATGTGGCCCCCTCCAAGTTTGTTTAGAGACTTGTGGCCCTGAATTCCTCAACCGGAGCATTGTGTCATCGTCCACCCCTCCCCCCATCTGCCAGCTGCTGATGAAGCCCCCTGAACTCCATCTACTGAAACAATAATCAGTGTGTGAAGCAGGCAGGGAGCTTTTTTTTCTTTAGCTTTGTATTTTATCTTCATATCAGTCTCCTTCTGTTCTTTCAGCCCACGATTGTGCCCTATGAGAACTTTGATGTCATCGCTGACATTAAGGCCATTCGCAAAGCCTGCAAAGGGTTTGGTAAGTTGGAAAAAACTCAGTAAATAATGCTGGTTTTGTCACGTTAAATCCTTCATGTAAAGCACATTGTTTATCGCTGCGTTGCATCTGTTTTGTTTCGTCTTCGCTGCAGGAACTGATGAGCAGGCCATCATCGACATCCTGGCAAACCGCAGCTCGTACCAGCGTCAGGAAATCAAACAGGCCTATTTTGACAAGTATGATGATGTAAGTGTCACTCAGTCATACAGAAAATACCTCCATGTGTTTTTACTGTTTAATATTAACCATAACAAGCATTTTATGTATTATTTTAATTCAAATTTACCATATGTTAGAAATTCAGTGTTCATTTTACGTTTCTGCTCCTCAGTTGTAACTCAGTTCTGTCTCTGTGTGACAGGAACTAGTCGATAAGTTGAAGAGCGAGTTGTCAGGGACCTTTGAGAAGGCCATCCTCGCCATGTTGGACCCGCCCGTCATCTACGCCGTGAAGGAGCTGAGGAGGGCCATGAAGGGGGCGGGAACGGACGAGGACGTCCTGGTGGAGATCCTCTGCACCGCCACCAACTCCGTCAGTCACAAATTAACGAATCATTCAGGCTTAAACAGCAAATATCTGTTGGTTATGAACAAATTAACTGAGTTTCAGATTTTTTTTTATGATAAATAATCTGTTTTTAAATGTATCCCACAGGACATTGCCTTGTTCAAGGAATGTTACTTTCAAGGTAAGAAAATGAGTAAATGTCCATGTGACCTTAAAATCACATTGTGCAATTAAACTTCTCACCCCGTCACTTAACAAATGCTGCTATTTCCGTCCCTTGTATTTTGTATTTTGAACCCTGGAGGAATTTACTTAGTGATGACTAATGACTGACTCACTTTGAACCTAGACCACATATGCAGTACTATTCCTGACCCTCCACCCATGTAACGTACTGTCACACTGTGTTTAGTCAAAGCCCATCCTGCTGCAACTTCCTGTTCCCCGTAATAACAGGGCTGAGAGCTGATTATATTTACCAAAATCATCTGTTTTCTTTTATTACATCGGTGTTTCTTAGCCATCATATAAGAACATTATGTTTTCTTAACATACTCTTTATTTTTGTCAGTCTTTCTGTGAATTATGGTGTAATTCATCCAAATTATAACCCTTAACCCATTCTAATGAGGCATTTACCATTCAAAGTCAGTAAGTGTTGTGTTGTTTGCTAGGATGAGTTGGCTGCTCTGTTCTGTCACCCAGAATTCCATGCAAATGTTATCTTCCTTACTGTATGACGTACAAACAATTATAACAGGAAGTTTCCTTTTAACATGGAATGACCCTGGTGTTAATCTGGAGTTTATTTTATGAAATTTTTTCAGCATTCAGGAGACACCAATTAGCTTGTTAGTAAGATTTTGTCACTGTAAACTGGAGTGTTGATGGTTTTTAAAGGTTTAAGTAAGAATTTTAGGTACTTAGCTGTCTGGTTTTTTAGACCGAAAGCAAATTGAAACTTTGATTAATGACATAGTTATGACAAGCAAGTGTCCAAAATCTTAATTTATGTAGGGAAGGGAGGGATTTACAGACTGTGATCTTAGTTTCCTTTTAAAGTACTTTTGTTTTTTTTTGACAGTACTTTGGTTTGTTGTTTATTTCTGGCCTGTCAAGCCTGATTTGTGATTACTATCATTGAATTTGTTGTCCAAACTGTTCTTACAGGAAGTGGGTGCCCTTTGTTTTTCATTGAAAACAGAACTGAACATGAGAAACTTATATCAATTGCTACAAGTTTATCCATAGATGGCCTTTCCCTTTAAATACTGAGACATAAAATGGAAAGTATGACCAAAGTCCTTCTTGGCAACGCCCCCTGGTAGCTGTGTCAGGAGAAAAAGACCAGACTCAGGTCTAAAAAAAGAGTGGAAGGAGTCATGACTCCACTTTCAATGGTCACTGGGACATAAAAACCACTTGTATAAAATTTGCAGTCGAGTCGGATAAAAAAACCCAACTTTTTTTGATGACTTATTCCAGAGTGTCGCCTTCATTGGCTTGACACGTTTCCTAATTTAGACAACAAACTTTGGGGTTGGAATATGTGTCATATAACCATCATCTCTAAAATTACAGACTTTTTCATTCAAAGTGCTTCAAGCAGTTTGTCCTTTGTCTTTTTTTATTTAACACTTTTTTATTTGTTGCTCTGTTAGTGCACGAACGGGATCTTGAAGCCGATATTGAAGGAGATACGAGCGGGGATGTAAGAAACCTGCTCACAGCTCTTCTGCAGGTCAGTGATCTTGTGTTTCTTTTCCACTTGAGTAACTAAATTTCTTGCATCTGTTGTGGGACTAAAATCGAGCTCACTCTTTCTTTGCCCTATAAACACCCACTCAAGCACACTGCCTACTCTCCAGACACCTTCTCATTAGTAAAACAGGAGCCTGATATAGTTACAAAGGCGTCACCACACAGCTGAAGTTGTCCTACTCTTTGTCTCACAGGGCAACAGAGACGAGAGTTACGAAGTGGACGAGGAATTGGCTGAACAAGATGCTACCAGCTTGTTTGAGGTACAGATTTAATGTTAAATACACGTTTATAATGATCTCACAGCAGGTTCATCAATCCTGAACAATAGTAACATTTATCTGCAGGCAGGCGAGGGTCGTTTTGGGACGGATGAGTCAACGTTCACCTACATCCTGGCCTCCAGAAATTACCTGCAGCTCCAGGCCACCTTTAAGATATATGAGCAGGTACGTTCTGGCGCCACATGAGTCATAACTGCAGTCATATTTCATATCTGTTTGTATGAAGTGACATTTAATCCGCAGCTTAATCAGGGTCGGTCTCTTACAGTCTCTCTTTGAAGGTGTTTTGGTTCTCATGCTGGAGCCGAAAGACTTATACTTTAATCTCCAAACCTTCACTTTGGGACTTTTTTAATTATACTTCCTTCCAACATAAAATACTAGTCACAGTATCAAATCCTTCATGAGAGATTAGAAAGAAATTATGGAGCTGGGAGACGTAATGTTGCTATTTTGAGACTCCACCAGTGTTTCAGAGTCAACCAGTTATTTCCTCTCCGTAGCTCTCTGGGACTGAAATCCTGGATGCCATTGAGAACGAGACATCTGGGACTCTGCAGAAATGCTACAAAGCTCTTGGTTAGTATGAAATGCACAGAGCTGAGTTATTAAATATAGTTCAATCATGTATGTTTGATTTTCATATTTTAGGGAAGTTTAAAAAAAAAACAGTCAACTGTGACAAGTCAGTCAAGATCTGACATCTTAGGATATTTTATCATAGGAAAAACACATTTTTGGGAGAAGAGGGATTTTTAATAAAAGTGTGTTTCATCTTCTCAGTGAGAGTTGCTAAGAATCCTCAGCTCTACTTCGCCAGACGTCTGAACAAAGCAATGAAAGGAGCTGGAACTGATGAGGGCACCCTCATTCGCATCATCGTGTGTCGCGCTGAGGTAATGCCACTGAAAGATCAACAGGTGGAGCCAAAATTCAAAGTTGTCTTTCTGTTTCTTTTGTGTCTTTTTGAGATAAGTAGGGTTAGATCTCTGCACCATTTGAGTCAAATAGTAACAGTTTGCGTTAAGGCCATGTGGACTGTGCCATCATACTTTATCACCCCTTCAACTTTTCTTATCAATAATTAATTTCTTGACAACAGGATTACTGGAAAAAACCAGGTTATGCAGGAAATTGGATTATGCATTCATGTGCACCATAAAACTGGCTTAATGATAGATCCAATCAATAATCAGAGAACTGCTCTACTTATTTAATCAATGAAGCTGGATAGAACCATTTTTTTCAAAGCCTTTATAATAATTATTTATTTTATAGCATTAATGTGTCTCAATTTGACAGATAGTCTCATATTTAGTTTAAAAAAACAGCTTATTGATACTTGCAGGAGCTTCTTTAAGTTTTAATTTCAGTTTAACTTTAGGTAAAATTATTTAAAACAAAAATTCCTATAAGTGTGTTACAGTTTTTCCTTTCATCCTGCTCTCCTGCAGTCACACCTGATATATATCGATAAGTTAACTAAAATGTCTAAAGCTTGACCTCTGTTGTTTTTCTCTTGTTGTCAACAGTACGATTTGGAGACCATCAAAGACATGTATCTGGAGAAGTACGACGTGTCTCTGAAGGACGCCCTGAGGGACGAGTGCAGCGGCGACTTTAAACGCCTCCTCTTGGCCATCTGCCATTAAAAGCCGAGGCGTTTAAAGGCAGAGCGGACGTGGACATCAGAGGCAGAGACAGCAGAGTTTGTTTTTACTGAGGGCACGGCTGTTTTCTGTCTAACAAACTAACACTTCTCAGTCTCAGATGTGGCGTTATGTGAGGAGCAGGAGGGTGGGGTGGGGGGGATAAAATAATTCAGTAGTTCGTGTCTTGTTCAAACTGAGTTACTGTGGTTCGGATGGCTCGCTTTTTAAACCTTTTCCACAGACATGAATGATGAAATTTGAGACATTTTCTGTCTGTTACTGCCCATCTCTCAGCCAATTTTTGATTCTTAACACCTTTACCAGCATGTGAGTGAGTTCACGTCTCCATAAACAAGCACCAATATTTCTACATCTGCTGGAGCCAACTGCAGTCACACTGATGCAGTTTGATCAGGTGGTTTGAGGCCTTGCAGATAACATTTGTGAACATAAGACATGTTGTACACTGGGAAAAAAAGTCTTCTATAGCCTGAGCATGTCTTTCTGCTGCTACATACACCAATGTGATTATCAGTGTTGAATCAGTACCATTGTAGAAGTATTACACTGTATCAGACCAAGTTATTCTGTATTCACAGTTAGTTTTTTCTTCACGTTCTTCCCTCCAAGCTCCAAATTCATTGACTGTTATACTTTACTGTCATTACAACTAATGCAATCACTCCGAAATGCTTGAATTTTGTCCTTATAAATGAAGAAATGTAAAAGTGCATTGAAGGAATCTTAGTTCGTATCATGGATATGCAAAGTTATGTCAAAAGTTTTTATGAATTTGCCTCACGACTGATTTTGGAAAATATATTTTATCAGTTGGATACTGAAGGAAATTACAAAGCTTGACAAATCTAAGTTGCACCTCACTTTGATATTCATTTTTATAAATATATATATACATATAACTAACACAGTAGAGTGTTTAATATATAACATAATATAGTTTACTGTTTTAGGTAGGCCAGTGGGTATATGAGCAGAAACCTGTAAGAAACATTCAACATCTGGACTGTCTGATGTCTCTCTTTGTGTCTCTATAAGGCAGCTGAAATTTGTTCAAAATACCACTATTGTAAATGTTTCGCAACAAGCTGAGTAGATAGATACGGTACATGAGATAGCTGCAGCATCAAGCAGGGCATCGGTGTGGTCTTGGCATCAGTGTTCGTCTCTCTATAGCCAAAGAATTTTAGTCTAACTGCAAATAAAGTTCCCTGTAATCATCATGTCTGCTTGTTTATTTGTCCTCTGACTGTTTTTCATACATTTATAAATTAAGGCACATAAAAAAAACATATTAGCAGTATAATCAGACCATGTATTTAATTGTACACTAGTGCTCTGGTTTTTGGGGTATCCTGGTTTGAGGAATCTGGATAGGATGCATGGGGTTCTGCAGAAGAACTCAATATTACTGAAGTCATGTGATATTATAGATAGAGCTAATTAGCAATATACAAAATAATCAAAACCAGCTGCAACGTTAATTTATCAATAGTTAGCCTATAATTTGATCATTTTATTAATATTATTGTAAGATGAGCATTTTTGTACAATGAGTATTTTTACTTTTGGTACTTTTTCCATGTATTTCCATGCAAATACTGAGTCTTCAGAGTGCATTTTTTTTACCCTGAAACTTTACTGTTCATGCATAATGATGCAGTTGTCATGGCAACACATCACCCACCCCTGCGGGTCAGCGTGATTTCCGTAACGACCCCATCATTTGGTGGCTGTTATGCATGCTCCTTCACCGTCTTGGATGGGACACGCCCCCTTCAACCCTGTCACTGATGTCCTGCTGCCTTCACGTTCTGTGGGAAATGTTGGCACATTTAACCTGTTCGATTGCACATTAATCCAAGAGTACAGCAGTGATATTAATTCATAAACACCACACAGCAGCATTTCCCTTTAATAAATATGAGAATTACGACTCTTCTTAGAGCCCCTGAAAGCAGCGCAGTGTTTCAGCAGAGTCCGTGCTCTCTGGCACCGCCTCTCTCTCAGACGTGCGTGTTGTCATCCCGCATTTCTTCACCGTTTCTGTTTGTATGTTTGTAATAACCGGGGATTATAATCTGTGTGACTCTTCATCGTACAGTGACACAATTACTGGAAAATCTCCAGCAGCAGTTTTATCCTGCCGACTCTCTTGAAGGTACGTTATTCTATGCGTTTCTCTGGCTTTGTTGGTCCTTTTCCTCCCTTTTTGCAGGTAATTACAGTCATTAGCATCCATCTTGGTAGAAGCTAATTAAAATCACTGCAGGGACAAATGGTTGTCTCTGTATCTGCAAAAACATAAACCTTTGCATGTTAATAACATTTAAAAACATCCATATGCCAAATTCATTATTCATAATTCATCAATTAAAATATTGTTATAATAATGTAATAGTCTGTGTGATAAATCTTTAAAGACGTGCTCACTTTGTCGCTGAATTATCCTCCTTAAAGAGCATCTTTACAAATAAAAGGAAGTTTTTCCTCGCCATTGTCGCCGAGTGCCTGCTCATGTGGGAATGTTCTCAATTTTTGAGTCTTTATAAAACAAAGTATAGAGTTTGGTTTAGACCTACACTACATGTTAAGTGTCTTTAGACAGCTTTTGTTATGATTTGGCACCATTATAAATACCATTTGACTTGACTGGACATGCGTTACTGAAACACAGCTGCTGTAGTTTATGTCAGTGAGAGCGGTTCGCATGTCATCACCTGATCTCTGAGAAAAGAAATCTCACTCTTCACTTGTGTTTAGCTGCTGCAGCTTGCACATGTTGGACCATCATCATCTCCATGGAAACATGGGGTGAAACAGTAATGTCCACTTCCTGCAACAAAAACGAGTTCATGAAATGTTACATCCAGGTATCAAGCACCTGAATGCACCACATCTGGTTTTACATCTATATCAACTATATGAGGCATCACCTTTTTACAGCGTTACAAAACACATCCCACAGTGATGAGTTTTTAGCCTGAGACTCCACAGTTTTTCACATTAGTCTCCATTAGATTTTAAAAGACATAGACATTTGGGAGGCAGAAGTGTCCAATTATGGAGTTGCATTCTGGGAAATGAAGGATATAATGTTTTTGGATGGTAAGGTACCAAAAGTTAAAATATCTCGCCATCTGACATCAACAAAACAGTGATGTTGACAAGTAATTATCAGATTTAAAGCCAGCTTTTTCTTGCTTTTCATAATATTGTAAATTAGCCGGTGTACAAAGTGACTGTCAGTTAACAGTCATTACCTGATGATCCATCAATTATTAACAAATCACATAATGTCATAGTGACTTGGCCATTTCTTTGTGGTAAAAAAAACAAGGAAATAATAATCCATCCTGTATTGACTCATCAAATATCACAATACTAGAGTTTGAGACTGGTAAACGTCTTATAAAGTATCAGCCATTAGGATGCAGATTTAAACCTTTTATATGTAACTTTCTTTATGATCCGTGACTGATTCTCAGAGTTTTATCAGAATACAAGTGCACACTTGAATGCTGTGTGAATTACAGGATGCGTGTCTGTACAGGCTGCGACTCCTGTTATTTGATCTGAGTGAAGTTCTGCAGTAGAAACCGTCACCATGTAAACCTGCAAACACTGCAGTTTGTTTCATGTTATGTTTCCGATGAAGATGAACTCTAAAAACAACATCAAACATCTTAAAGTGCAGATACTTTCCTGCTGATTTTGAATCACTCTTTCTTTTCTAGTGTGACAGTAGTTGGAGAAGAGGCAGGTACTGCAATTTTCCCAACTTGAAGTTCATTTAGTTTGCTTTTAGTTTGATTTAAATGACTAAAAGAAGAGTCACACCTCCTCTACACCAAACACACCATCATCTGTTTCTGATTTACATGTTCAGTATAACATTATATCATCGTATATGGATGAAAAAACCCATTAACACTGAAAACAACATGTTCTTTACTCACACCATGAAGCCAGACACATTTCTGAAGCCTGACTCAAAGTAAAATTAGGACATGAGCACAACAACTGTGGTTCCCTGCTCGTTGTTAATTAATGCTTAACTATTGCATGATTTATAATGTTCCGATGAATGTATTAAATCATATCATAAACTCATGTGGCTCAAGATTAATAAATAATTACGTTGTTATCAGTTTTGACTCCCTTTATTAATTAATTCAGTACAAAGGTAAAAGTATTGCGATGCTTGCAGCTGCAATAAAAACCTAAAATTGGGCAAAATTACTTAATAAATTATTAATAAACAGCTTATCACTGCATCAGCAGAAGCACAAACATGATAATGTCATGGAAGGCTGATGCTGAACACATTTAATGAGAGTTATTACATTCAATAGATGCTTGCATTGATTAGTGTCTTGTTCTTGTGTTATATATATTGGTTAGTTGCTTTTAATTCATATGCATGAAGTTTCACATGCATGACTTGATGCTTCATGCTCAGATTGTGCGATGTTGTCATTAAATCAGCCCCCTTGGCAGTGAAATAGTCGCTATATAACACAGCCTGCACTGAGTTATTGCTGTATTAAAAATGATCAAATAAAGCTGCATGTTAGTTAAAGATTTAAACGGTTTTATTAAAATGTTCATAAATCATTCATAAGTCACTGGTCCTCTTGGCGACCTGTAACGTGGTGGGGGGGCGGTTGCTATGCAGCAGACCAGCCTGGAGTCTCAACTTGGCCTGCTGCTGCACTGTTAGCTTAACTTAGCCTAGCCTGGCCTAGCATCCCTACCTCAACCTGTGCTGTCAATCAACAAAGTGATTGAATTTATGTGCAATATGTAGTTTTATGCATAAGATACAATGGCTTGTTTACAGCCGTTGGGATGAAACACTTAGGTGTCGTCCATCATGGAGGTCAAAGTTTAAATGTCTAAATGTTTAGAAAGGCTGTAAGAGATGGAGTCATTTGCTTGGATGTTGGGCTTGTTCAATCTCACTATTTTTCTTTGTTTTAATGTTATTAAACATAAAAAATGAAATGTAAACTGCAAAAAAGTGGTTCGAGTTTAACCAACTTGTTGGCAGAGGTCGGCTTTATTAAAAATAGTTACATTTAAGTAAGGTTGTACAGTGAATAAATCTACTGTAAGTCAAATCATTATGAATCTCTCTGTCAATCTGAGTGTTAATATAACCAGCATAACGTGCCTCTGGTCTTCCTCCAGGTTTGTAGAGATGTCGTCCGTGTGGCAGCAGGAGCCGTCGGGTTATTCCCCCTGCGTGGAGATCGACTCCAGCTCCGTGAGGTGCAAAGACAGGCTCACCTCTCCGGCCTGGCTGAAACAGGAACAGGATGAGCTCCGCATCATCAAGTGGGAGAACTTCCAGACGGGAGCTTCAGCTGATGCTGTTCAGGACAACACACCCAGCAGTGCCATGTCTGGTACGAGCACTCTCACCCTGTACCTGCTGCTTTTCTGCAATAATATGCCTTTATTACACTCATTTTTAAAACTTGAAACAAATGAGACAGACTTCCAGATGGTAAATAGATATTCTCAGTCTTTCAGCCTCTGTTTAATTCTCTCCATGTTGCTCTTCTAGCTGCCTCAAATCTAGAAAGCCTGCCTCCAAAGGTGCTGCTGACCATCACAAAGCTGCAGTGCATGCTGGAGAGCAAACAGGAGCGCATCGCTGCACTGGAGAGGCAGGTGGAAGATCTGATGCAGGACCGCAAGTTCCTGAGGAGCCAGATTGAAAACCTCACGAGTAACCGCTCCATGCCGACGTATGCACCACTGGGACTGCCTGAGGGTCAGTATCAGTGAAGCTGAAGACTGTGTTTGACTCTGCCATGTTTGCAATAAACAAATGTGGTTATTTTGTGTAAACTGTGTCATTTTGGTTCATCATACGCAGCTCCTAGACCCAGCAGAGTGCAGCATCAGCCAGAAAACAAATCTCGCAAGCGAGAAAGAGCTTCTTGTAGCTCCTCTGACAGCAGTGACAGCGGCTCCGAAGCATCAGACTCATCAGAAGTTTCAGCGGCTTCAAGTGAACACAGACGGAAGAGACACCACAAAGACAAGAAACGATCGAAAAAAGGGAAGGACTACAGCAGGAAGAGAGGTAGAAATTACATCCTATCACTGTGAAATAAGTCTAAATTTTTTAATTTTTGTGTGTTTTGTTGGTGGTAACATCAACAGTGTTTACATATCTTTTATAAATGTGTGTATTATAGCCTGAAGCCTAAAGGTTGAGAAACCAGCTGAGCAAATCAAGAATTGAAACGAGAAAGTAAAACTGGTTTAATGGACATCCTCACTGAACATTTGTAAATGTATAAACATTCAACTTTTCTCTAATAATTTAAGTTGCAGCCCAAAAAAATGTTATTGTGATTTTAGAAAAAATTAGATCACCTTCCTCTTCAAAATGTGTAAAAAATACAAATAAAAGTTCTTATACTCCTTTGATTAAGGAAATAAAAGCATCTCCTTCAGTTTAGAATTTGTGGTAATTGAAATAATATTTTGAACTCACTTCTAAAGAGTCTGCGTTTGCAGTGACTGAATATTTTTCTTAACTGCATTTTCATACTTTCCACCAGCCACTGGCGTCCAGTACGTCATCCATCGCTACAAACAAGTTCTGTCAGCCTTCATCAAGAAGAAAAGCATGAGTGAAGCCTTCCGCCACCTGGGGATCGACAGGAACACCATCGCCAACACAGCCTCCATCGCCGAGCTCCACCTGGCCTGCAAAGACGTGGTCCCCTTGGTGGGCATGTTTCGCCAAGGAGAAGAGACTCTGGTCAGCTACGCCCAAAGGTGCACCCTGGCCATCGACAGCGACGCCGAACTGTCCAGGAAAATAGACCAGATGAAAGCGAACGGCGAGCTGCTGCCCATCTCAGGAAAAAGGCAGAGGGTGATGCATTCTCACCTGCAGCAGCTAGGTGGTGCTGCAGAGAGCATTTTAATAGGTTTATGATCATTTCTGTGATTAGAAAAGAGGAGAAACATAATCCTTGAACAAAATGATGCTCTTCTGTTTGCCTTTACCTGAATCTGAACTGCTGGTTTATGTAGCATTTTTGCATTTCTTAGAGTTGATTAATTTCTTATGAGGAACAAAAATGTTATTGTTTTCAGTAAAAGTGTTTCAGTATCCACACACACACATTAAGGGTGCATATTTTGTACTTGATAGGCATTAATTTTTTTTTCAAAGCTGCTTTCATAAATGGAAATAATAGTTCTTTTTTAAAAATTATTCTTATTTAAGAGCAGAACTGTGTGTAGTTTTATAAAAACCCACTAGATGGCAGTGCTCTCATGTTAAATTAATATTTACTCTTAACTATTTGCTCCAAAATGGTGGAAAGTCAATTTCCATTTTCCAGCATCCTGTTTTTTGTTATTTTAACATCATGTTCAAAGCCTTTGTGAAATTCTGTTGACACTGTTGTCTGATTTATGAAGCTGTACCTGAACTGAACTATTTAAAAACTGCATTTGATGCAAAATGTGGTAATGTTTCTAATTCGCCAACGAACGTAAATGAAAACACTGTTTTTTTTTAATACAAAAGTTTGACTTTGTTGCATTTGTTTTTATCCTGGGATGTCTTTTTTTTTTAACTTTTAACTTTTCTAACTGCACCTGATTGTGAACATGATCACAGGCTGTTAATGGAGTAACATCTGTCACATCAGCACCGAATCCTATGACTTCTGTCTTCTGTAATCTGAAACATGATTGACAACAAATGCAGCACGACTGTACATGTGTTAAATGCGATTGCGTCTCCTGACCAGAGAAATGGGCAGCACCAGTTGTGCAGACAGATCGGGAAGCGTGCTGAGACATCCTCTGGGCGATGGTAAGTGTCAGTGCAAAGTGTTGCCATTGCATTTCCTGCTGTTTGCTTTTCACATGGAGTGACAAATTACTTGTGCAAAGCCATTACAGGGGCTGCACTCGGGCTGTTTATCTTTGCATGGGACTCTGTCACTGTCACTCGCATTCACACGCCGGCTATCTGCTTATCTTTCACTCTCACATCCCAATCTGTCCGTCCCCTCCCCCCCACCCCCAACCTGCCGCCCTCTGCTGTTATGAACTCATTCAGTCGTTTCTCATTACCTATCACTTCTCCATCTCTTCTTCATCCTTCCTTTTTTCTGTCTCTCCCATCTCTTTTCACCTAAAACAAAACAAAAAAAAAACAAAAAAAAAAAGCTGGTGGAGTTTTCAGATGGTGTGACCAAAAAAGTTCCTCTCAGTCTGTTCACAGCCAGAGGGGACAGGTGCATGCTGGTCTGCTCAGCGGCGTGAGGTAGAAAAAAAAAAGGTGGGTGTATCTCATCTCTTCCCACCTCCTGAGGCTCGCAAATGTCACTTCTGCTCTCCTTGTCGGCAGCTCGAGCATTTTCTGCATTCCTGAAAGGTAAAGGCTCACTAGAGAGGAAAGGTACAGGATGTTCTTGTTTTAGAAGTGACAGTTTCATTTTTTTTGCACATCACCTCCGTTGGTCAGTATTTGTCCATAAAAAAAGGCAGCACAATGCAGCCTCCACCTGCTAATGCTCCAGAGTGGCAGCTGTGAATTAGGTGCTAATGACGCGGGGTGATGGAGCTCAGAGCCGAGGATGGAGATAGGATGTGGGCCTAATGGAGCCTGAAGCATCCCCTCCTTCTCCCCCGGCCCTTTTGACTCACACTGGTTTGAGGCCAGCTGGGACTCCATTTTGTGTCTCTCCTGCTTAGAGGTGCCGCGTCATTGCGGGGGCTCCAAGTGCCTGATGGGTACAAAAATCAACCCCCCTCCTCTTTCCCCTCCTCCTCCCCCTTGTCCAGCTTTGATCCTGACCTTGACAAAAAAAGAGCATCTGGATGTTCTCACAGAGAGCAGCTTGTAATAACCACCAATCACCCTCTTAATGGTGCAAGTAAAATGTGTTTGAACTGGTGAGTGAGTTCAAATGGGCTGAGGTTATGTTTTGTTGTTACACTGGCAGCATGTGCCAAACCTACTGAGTAATAAATGTCTCAGACATATTATACAAAGGCTTACAAGGCTTGTGATGGAGCAAAAGAGCTCAGACCTGAGAAGAAGAAAAAAAAAGTCACGCTGTCTGGAGTGAATAGTTTTTGGTTTGAAAAACACTCAGCGTAGCGTCACTTTTTCACAATTACTGAGATTATTGCAAAATATTAAGCAACTATTTGTTTTGGCCTCCTCCAGGGCTTATTGTTTTTCCAGCTGATTTTTTTAATAGTGTGCCGCAACATTTGGCATTTAATAGAAGCAGTTACAAAACCAGATTTTTTGTGCACATGCAGGAAGGTGTGGGCAGCACGGTGGTTAGTCTGTGCAGTGATCAGAAGTGGATGGAGTTATGGGTTAAAACCGAGTGGATGGTTGCACCTTTGTCGATAGTGTTTGTGTTTCTCTTTAAAACACTTGCAGGTCAGACAAGGTGAGGCATGCTAATTCATCCGGCACCATTTAGACATTTGTATGTATATTTGTACAGGGGCATAAAAATACATAAGAAAACAATACTAAAAGACAATAAAACAAAACTGCAACAAATACATAGTTTAAGATTCAAAAGAAACTGCATTTAAAGGACATTAAAAATCAAACATGTCAGAAAAGGGCTTGAGGCATCATTCATAATGTGCAAATCAATGAAGCTCATGCAGTGATTTATGATGGTTAATCAGTGACTTTCAGTAATAGACGAATAGATGTGTGGATGAATGTAGCACCATGTTTATTAATACATGTAAAGGCAGTTCTCAAAGTATCTAAGCAAGTCTGAATCCACATGCTCATATCTTTATGTCATATTTATTATTTCTGTTTTAAGGACAAAGAAAGTGCAGTCTGATTTTGAGAAAAAAAAGTTTGACATTTTGGGAAATGTCGCTTGAAACAAATAGAAACAGCAAGCTTGTTGTTGTTACTTTTAAAATAGTACATTTTCCTGTTTTAAGAACAAATCAAACACAGTCTAGTTTTAATCATCAGCAGCTTTAACCTCTTTATCTAAGATCCAAGCAAACTGCGCTATTTAACTGCTTTATGTCATTAATATGACTGCAGGGAGCATCCGGTGGTTTTAACAGCAGTGGTGACGGGATCAAGCTTTAAAATACATCCTGACAGCATACCAGCAGTCATCAGAGTTACTCATATTTTGCCCTACATTTGTAAGCACACTCTTAAACACTTACTGAGCAGAACAGAGAAGCTCAAACAGATCTGAATTCCTAAAAATGAACGGGCAGTGGTGTGAGTGGGAGTCTGAGCCTCTTCACCTTTTCCTTTGCCCTTGGTCTCCTCGCTAATGAAAATCTTAAAATAACCTACTCCCTTCAACAAAAAAAAAAAAGAAAGAAAAAGAAGTGGGTCAGAGCACCAATGCGAAGCCAATTCAATACAAAAGCATCGAGTAATGCATTATGGGTATTTCTCCCTGTGGTAGAAGTGAGATGGGGGCTGGAGTCTGCGTGCTGGTGGATGCCTGTTGTCGTCCTGTTCCTGCAGTGGCATCAGATGGCAGGTGGAGCAGTCAGCAACACTTTTGTTAAATGGACTTGGTTTTTGTTCTCGAAGCTCGTGTCACGTCCCTGTGTGTATTTACAGCCTGACACGACCACAGGATGACGGCAGGGTTGCTCCTGTGCTGCAAACCCATGGAGCTGCTGGTGGCGTGAGGCACTAGAGGACACTGTTGCATCCAGTTCACTCCTGTCATGTTCTATTGTTTTAGGCCAAACACGTCATGCAGACGCCCATCAACACACAGTTTGCCTCCCTGCAGCTTATTACACTCTGTTTGATGGGTTAAACAGTAACAGGCTTTCACTACAGTGTCGGGTGAGTCTTCCTGTGATCTTTATGTATGCACATTAAGCTTAAGACATGGATCAGAAAACACAGACACATGTTTATTTAAACCTTCTCTAACAAAGGTGCCACGTTTGCCACGTTAGGTTTTTCCTCCCTCCCGTTCATTAAAACCCCTCAAGCTGTCCACGCTGACAAATAAATCCAGCAAATGATATAATAGTCATTAATGAGACTTCTTTTGGCAATTATGAGGGAAAAAAAAATAAAAAGCAATGATGCTAATCTGAAACCTCAGAACCACTCTACAATGACAGCCTTTCTGCTGGCGCCGCTCGATCAACATGTCTTGAGGTGCTGCTGGTTCTGCTCTCCATCTGGCTGCCACTGATAAGAACTTACTGGGGGCTGCTGGATAATAGTGTCGCAAGCTTAAAAGCAGGAAGGAGGGGGCGGGCATAATGTATTCTGAGGGGGAATCCAGCAAACAGGACCCCTATGAACCGAACCCCCCTTCCTCTGAGCACATTTTGGGCAAAAGACAGCCCCCTTGATACAGCCAGTGGGGGTGGTGGGGTGGAGGGGGAGGACGTCATTCTGCCACTGTCATGATTTGCCTTGAGCGTGGTGATTTTTTTTTTTTTTTTAGTCACCGAGGAACAAGATGGCTTCACTCAGCCACACCGACCGAGGTGCGTCCATGAGCCGGCGCCACACGTTTTTACAGCGTGAAAATCCACCCGAGCTGTTCGACCGAGCCGCTGCGCCAAAGCCGGTGCATTTCTCCGTACGGCGCCTGCATCCCCTCCACCTCTGTGCACTGAGGGAAATATGTAAAAGTGGTATGGCCTCTATTTTCAGGGTCAGAGGCACTAACTGTTTTTTTGTACCCCCCGAGGTGTCCTCTGAGTGACAGGGGTGCCTCATGGGAGATTAAGAGAGCACAGAAAATGATAAATGGCCGTGTGCTGAAGGCTCCAAAAGGTTGTTTGTAAGATCAGACCTGCTGTGTTTTGTGTATTTATTATTTTCTGACAGCACAAAAGGTGACAAGTCAAAAAAATTGAATGAAATTAAAGTATTTGTCTTAACAACTTCATAACAACATCCATCTTTTTTTTAATCTTTCCTCCTCACAAACTACTAAACTGGGGACTCATGTGACAGCTACGTCCACGAGTGCATCATCTGGCGCCAGAGGAGATGATGGCATGTGACGTAGAAATATACGCAACATGACAGCACGAAGGAACCCCAACCCCACCCTCAGATCCTGTTGGTTATTCGTCCGGTGACGCAGAACAAACCAGACGTCTTTGGCACGAAAAAAAAAAGGAAAAAAACACATTTGAAAAGGAGTGGATGTGGGCTGATACTCAAGCCTCACAATATGTTTCCCAATATGTGCTGATAAGCCGGGACAATTTGGATTTTGTCTGTCATGTTTTAGAGCTGCCAAACACAAAATTATATATATATATATATGCATGTATATGAGTGGGCACAGTATCAGTGAACTGGTGTGATTCAGCATGAGATGTTTTTTCAGTCGCAGTTCTCTAGCAGGTTAAATGATGGGGAAAAAGAGTGAAAATAAAGTTTAAAAAAAGGGAAAAGTGGTGGAGTGAAATGACTAAAATGCCCCCTGGCCATTAAGCGCTGATCAGAGCTGTCATATTATCTGGAAACACAGATAGATGAGAGATTTGGCCGAAGGGAAATGCTTTGACTGTCTGCCATGATAATAGTCTTGCATTGCCCACTAGAAGTTGGAGCTTGGTGAGAGAGATATGCTCTGAAATATGATGGTGATTGCATGCCACACATTGTCTCTGAAAAAAAAAAAAAAAAAAGGATGTGATAGCCTTCGACTCATCTGGTTGTATTTTTTTTCTTTCCTTTTTGGAAAAGAGGGATTCTGTCGGATTAAGGGAAGCTGGGCTTTTCTGTATTCTCATCTGCTTGACCTCTATTATGATAACAGATGTTAATTACACTGTGGTAGGTTTCCCATTGAATCTGTATGCAGGTTCCTCCTGCACCTCCTCTCCCTTTTTACAGACACACAGAAATTGCATAGTCTGCAGCCGTACAGAGCAAAAGCCGATTCAATTTATTCGGTGTGTTTACTATGTTTGTCCTGTCAAAGAGCCCTGCAAGATAAGCTGAGGAGGAGAAAAACTCAAGAGGATACGCTAAAAGTCAATCATGCTAAGTTGGTCACCAAGCTAGCAGCAACCTGTTTGCAAACAGAAGAAATATTGAGTAGTTGGCATCAAATATTAAAGTCAAAAAAGAAGAAATTCAAACTTTATTGACAGAAAATCCAGTGAAAACATGATGTGTTGGAGCTGAATCACAACAGAAAGCATCACAAAGTGCAGCAGGTTTGTCTCATTGCTTAAAAGGGAACCTAAATTACATAAAATTATAACTGAGGAAAATAAATGTGTAAGACAAGACTAATTATCTATAAAATACAAGAAATTACTTAAAGAGAGCTCTGGGGGATTTGACCTAAATATGCATTCTGCTTTCTATCATGGTATTAAAAATAATAAATGTATGTTGCTGAGCTTCAGAGATGGATTCTGTGCTTCCTGTTGTCTGTAAATTTGCATTTTAAACCCCTTAAAACAACAAACTCAGTATACTTTGGACGCTGTCGACCCCAATAAGTCAAGTTAACTTTTGTAAGGACTTCAAGGGATGCAAAAATGATAACACAGAGACAAACAGACATACGGACTCATAAAATCTGGGGAGGGAACAACAAGGGGGCATTTGCATCAGAAAGTTATACAACTCCTCCACACTGGTTAAGAGGACAAAGTGTTTCATAGATGAGTCACTGTTGGGACTAGTCAGCATCGTGTCACGAACCCTGATGATTGTGCTTTTGTGGGAGTAGGCAGGAAAAACAAAAGCAGTTTGTTGTTCCGATTGAGGTTCATATGTCTAATGCACTCAGTAACTTCTTCTTTTTATGGACGACAATGTTCGACTGTCACTTAGTTTGTCCATCACTGAAAAATCTCAACAACTATCGGAGGAACTTCCATGAAATCTGGTGCAGTCATTCGTGGTGCCCAGTTGATGTATCACAGTGATTTCAGTAGCCTCCTGACCTTTTCTTTGGTGCCATCATGTGGAAAACATTATACCTTTAAAGACATTAGCATGTTGTTAGCATGCTATTTGTATGCTATTTGTAATATTTGTAGAACAAAGTTAAATTTAATAGCTTTTCTTGAACAGGTGATTTTCACGTCTGCAGCAGATGCATGAATCAAAGAAGCCATGTTTTGAGATGTGCAATTATGTACATGAAAATGAGAATTCAATTTTTGTACATTAAAGAATGCTATTAATAGACTGGCGCAACTTCACACAGCCTGCAACAAATCCATTAACGTCAAATGCAAGCCAAGGTTCATAAACCAGTTCCCTGTTTCCACAGTCAGATTAGCTTTGCATTGAGCTTGTTTTCCTCACGGTTGCATGGAATTTATCAAATTTATGCAAACATTTCTATTTTTTTTCTCTGTTTCACCTCAAGGCACTTTTGCCTTTACACAGCTTAAATAATCAGCAAGCAAGGTGAAACACTCCAAACTGCATTGTCCTCTGCACAAATGAGAGGGTAAAAAGAGAAAAGATTAGAATAAAAAATCTCCCAGTTTCCCTGAATGTTCACATAAAACCTTGCAGTGATCAGAAGAGTTAGGGCAGCTTATTAAAAACACACACACACACACACACAAAAGGTTGGCCACATAAAAACATGGAGCTTTGTGCATATATATGGTCCCACCAATGATATCCTAATGATCTTTCTATCAACTGCACAATCCCAATACTCATTTATGTGGCTCATGATATGCTATACAACAGCTGGGGAAGTCACGGCCCAGTGGTTCGCCACAATGGCAGCCAGTCATTGACAGCGGCCACAGCCCTGTCAGGCATTCACACCACGTGCCTACAGCCACAATAGCCTCATCAGTAGCCTTATTCAATCAGCCCTCACAGACGCAGTCGACTCGGATGCTGCAGAACCAGCCAGCCGTCCACCGATCTGCATCACAGAGGAGTCAACAATCAGAGCGTCCCTCCTCCAATCTCCTTGAAGTGATCTCTGATTTCGCCTGATTGTGTCCGACACTGTGCCATTATTCCACCCTGCGCTTTCGAGTATGACCGTGTGATTAGCATGGTTGTAAGAGGTACAATAGCGTACTGTTATGCTGTTTGTGTGAATTGTTTTAGCAGCAGTGCTCATAAAGGACAGTCAAAGAAAAGCATTTGAGTCAAGGGTTTTTTGAGTTTCAACATTAGATCTGTCTGAATACATGAAAAAATATATGATATTTACATGTGAACCTCAGGATTTGATATTGACACCGAAACAGAAATTCAACCTCAGTAAAGTCAATCATGCTCAGATTAACCTTGTAATGATGGTGCAGGAGGGTGCAAAGGTCCGGCCTGCGAGGGGGTTGATTATGTCAGCAGTGATACGAGGTTGATATCGATTCTTGCATGTGAATACACACAAAGAGGGAGTGACTCTGTTAATCAATGCCCTTATCAATCAATCAATCCACCCTCATTAACTGTGCTTGTCCTTCAAACCGGAGTGTCACCACTGAAGCAAAACTGCTGTTTGAAGTCACGCAAATATTTTTGCCCTTTTTAAAGTGACACACTTTGGCCCGAGGAGCTAAAAGATGATGCTCATCCAATCAGATTAAGAGGCAGAATAAGTTTCAGTTTGATTATCTTTCATTTACTGTAAAGACAAAGGCAGTTTTAAGAAGAAAATTGATCCTTTGGCTCTGTAGCATTTCGTAAAGGTATTGATCAAACTGAAAAATGGCTCTGCAGGCTGTAACACAAACACAAACTTAAGTTCAGCTGTGCTTTCAATAGCTAATATTTATTTTTTATTTGTTCTCAGTGGATGACACAACGCAGAGATACACATAATAACAGTGCAGTCAGAGTTCAATGAGTGGGCTCGAAGAGACAGAGCTGTGTGACTTGCTTTCATTCCAGTGCCACTTGGTTTTCAACAACATAATTGTTCTGAGCCCATAACACTGCTCTGAAACACATTTAGCGCATTACCTGTCTGCAGAGTAGATCTGAGAACATGTCTGAAAACAGCCTCTTTAATTTCAGGTAAGACACTTTATTCATGCAGTCTTTACAATGCTAGTTTCATGTTCAAATACATGGCTTAGTAATTATGTTTAATGTCTTCAGGTAGCTCTGAATGTGCCTATAAACAACTTTTTAGATCTTTTTATGGATTATGAATGGATAAAGAAATACAAAAAAGAAATAGAAATCAGTTTTTTATATATATATGTATATGTTTTATGTGTTTGAGAGACCAAAAGCTTTTTTTTTAGATTCGGTTATTTTCAGTCTAATATGTAATATTCACTAAGGAGCTAATGAGAGATTTTTCTTCATCTCTCTTTCACCACAAAGACACCGAATAATCTGAATAATTCTAGTTATTTTTATGCCTTCTTACCAACACGATCAAAACCTGCGTTAAGCCAAATCAAACTAGAGGGACGCACTGTTCTGTGAAGTGAGCTGGATTATTCATCATGCAGCCTTCTCGTGTGTTTCATAAGACGAGAGATCTCATGGGCACGACGTCAGTCAGAGACGGTGATTCTTCATGGTCCTGACTCTAGCGGCTGATCGGTGGGTGAGAAGCTGGAAGTGCGGCAGAGCTGTATGTAGGTTACCTGTCAGGAAATTAAGCCTATTAGCTGCTTACGTAACACGTCACACATTTGGCTGCGTGTCACATGCGGGTTTCATCCAATTTTTCATACAGTATGTGGCATCAGGCAAAAAACAGACATACTTCTGATATCAGTCCACATTAGAAAGTTACTGCACAATCCTGACATTTAACTTTTTTTGTTTGTTTGTTTGGCCGCAGTTTTCTGTTTCCATGTTGGAAAGAAAGGCTTTAGCATTCATGTTTTTGATCCAAAATACATGTCAGAAGCATTTAATTTGACCCTTTCTGTAGCATCAGTAGCTGGCAAACAGGACTAAGATTCTATGATGCTTTTAAGCTAAATGCTAATGCCAGTGTGCTAACATGCCAAATCAAACATATCGATGTTTAGCAGTAAATTTGAGGTTATGATGAGGTCAGAATAGACGATTTAGTTATGTGGTCACAGTTCTTCAAATTTCTGATCCATATTTGGAGATGTAAAGTCATTAGATTGCCACAGCCAGTGAGGTTCAACCTCTGGGCACCAGGAATATCTGTACCAATTTTCATGGTAATTCATCCAATAAATGTATTAGAAACACATTAGGTGCTGGAGGACAAGACATGGTATCACCAAAAGCTTAAAGAACTCATCCTCTTGAGAAGAATAATTATCTGTGATGTTAGAGGTAAAGATAATTTAGTCTGGGTTGAAGTGTAGGACCAACAAACCCACATCCAGACCAACATTTATTTCCATAAAACCACCAATAACAGGAGCACTAAGGGTGATAATTTTGACACTTATGAGCTCGTTGTACAGACGCAGTCAATCAGTGGTACTTTTCTGCTCTCGGCTGGTCACATGGTGAGGCAGGGGCACGGAGGTGTCTCCAGTCTGCACACCAAGCTGGACCTTTGCCCACTCTAATCATACGGCTATTATGGCCATCAGTGCGTCTCCACCATTGGTCTTGGTTCAGCTTTCAGGGGCCATTTGTAAAGCAGCGGAGCAGGAAATGAGGTTGGTTTGCTGGAGTCTGGAAAGCCCGGAGGATGTGCTGAAAGGAGCTACACTTAAAGGAGGCACGTTGATCATGAAGGGTCCCTCCCAGACGGAAAGCAAGGGGGGGGCCATCAGTAGGAGGTGGAGGTGATGACAGAGCTGAGATTTCACAGTGTGTTTGAAATGGAGAGAGACATCACTGGCCTCAAAAATTTATTACTGGCAAAAAACCAGAGGCCCCAGAGCCGAAAGATTGATGGGGTTTTATAGCACCATCAAAGCAGAGGACCTATTGTAGTTCCCTCTTCTAAAAATAAAAATTAGATTCTCTTCTCAGCCATTTGATAGAGATTTTTTGCAGGAGCTATTCTTCTCCTTCTTTCAAATCCTCCTCTTCTCTATTTATTTTTTATCTCAAGTAAAGAAAATCTTTTTTTTTAAATCAAAATTCGTCTTTTATGTCCTTGTTAGGATATCAGAAGCTCGTTACAGTGTGAGTATAAGCTGTTTAAGCGGTTTGCCTTTTATAATAATCGTGTCAAAAGACTATCTATTTTTATGTCAATACATCTGGAATTTTTTAAGCCATTTGCCAAGATGACAAACTCACTCTTACAAAGCCAAAAAGCAGAGAGCAAGACCAGCCTTATATTTGTTATTCTGAGCATAAATTGAGCTGCTTCCATCAGGATTTCAGTGATATGAAGCCCGCTATAACACGCCTCCTTGCAGATTTGTGTCATTTTCCACTGAACAGACATGACAAAGATCTAAAATTGACTTCGGGTTAGTTAGTTGACTGACCAAGTGGACCTTTTTGTGACATGATTGGAGTCTAGAAGGAGGAACTGCAGTTTCTTGCTTTCTTTAAACCCAAAAGGGCATATACTTATTTAGAGGGAATTCAAATGAACATTAACTACATTTTGATAGTAAAAGGTGTTTATTATAGTTACTGGCGGCAAAAACAAGACCAAATGACAAAATGTACCTTTTCATTCACTATCTAAATGATAACACCAAGTCCAGTCATCAACTTAACTTTTCTTATTATTATAAAGCTTCAAATGTTTGGATTCTGAATTCATAATGTTAATTGAGTTGGGCAATAACAATTAGCTGAATGTACAGATGTAATAGTTTATTTGCTGATTTGTTAAATAACAAGAGATTGCTGAGTGAGGTTATTTCTCTCTCTGATGGATACATGCCTCTGAGTGTTCAGGGGAAAACAATCACTGTACCATCTGTTCGTCTGTATGATAAATTAACAGCTTCACCGCTTAAGCAATTAGTTTCTGACAGTTTGAGCAGAATCAATAATTTGGATGGAAAGTCATATTTTCATAAAAAACTCACTCTTACTTTATAAAAAAGGATGTAAATGGACAAAGGCTTCGAGTTATATGCATTGCCATCTTAAAGGAATGTTTAATGTAAAGAAATGGCACGATAACAAGCCAAATTGGCAAATCATTAACACGTTTGGTGGCAGAGTTTCTCAAAATTAGGATCACATTTCTTCTTAAAATGTTGGCAGACTGTTTTCACTGACCTTTCGCTGGATCTCTGATTGGCCTTTATGACACTAATTTTTTAATAAAAGTCATGAAATTCTCATTTAATAGCCATCAAGTCTGCAGTTAAGCATTAAGAAGCTAATTAGGACAACAAATACAACTTTATAAGAGACCATCAGATTTACAGTTTTAAAAGAAGTTGCTATAGTCATGTTTTCTTAAATGCATAAGCATCAGCATAAGTTCGTTATTGATTTTCTATTAAATATTTTAATAATGTGACCCTTCATTTGGGATGGGTATCCTTAGGATTTTTATGAATCCGATTCAGATTCCGGTTCTGCTTATCGATTCCTGTTCCTAACGATTCCTTATTTCAATTCAAAAATAGTAAAAAAATTGAAGGTCAATTGTTTATTTAACAAAAGTAACTTTATTCCTTTACCTTTATGTCTTGCAGCTAATTAGCTTATGACTTATGTTGCACTTTCCTTTTTCATCTCTTTGTCTTTCAAAATGAAGCCACACTTTAGAGCGTTTTCCATGGTTCATCATGCATAGTTAGCCCAGTTAGCCACAGCTTTTTCCTCTTGTTTCTCCAGTGTTTTTGTTTTTTCCTCCTGCGTGTTGAAGTCAGCGTGAATGCGTGACCTAGTCACGTAACAGACAGGTCCTGACTCCTGGCAGACAGGTCCTGGC
>JAQMCX010000032.1:2710071-2729233 GCA_029814765.1 Acanthurus leucopareius
GTTCTTTGTTCAGACATAAGGTTTTCACCAAAGAATCAATGTGAGCTTTTCCATTTTAACTTAAGAGTTAATAGTAAAAACTAGTTTTAATTTCGTTTTTCCCGATTTTTTGGCACCCCCTGGAAGCCGCGGCGCCCTTAGCATTTTCCTATGCTGCCTGTTGGAAGGGCTCTGACTACAAGATTTGTTGCAAAAATTCACATTTCATACAAGATACATGGAAACATGTTGTCACCATCAGGCCAAACTTTAAATTTAACTACTTTTGACAACATACAACAATCATACATACATACAATCTGCATGACATATTCCTTTAGCATATCTGTACAGTCAGTGTGAGCATGTTAGCATGATGCCTTGTCTACTAAACTGTCAATGCTTTGGATTTTGGAAACATTTATTCATTTATAAAGTGATAACAAAAGATAAATAAATGCATAAGCTGATATTAAATCTCACTTTCCCCAGCCAATCAACAGCCCACCTACTCATTTAAAACTCATCACTGTACAACAGAAGCTGGTTTAACGGAATATAAAATCAAACAGAGAGAATATTAAACAGAACAAATAAATAGGCTTAAAAAAAACCTGGAGACAATGGACATTTTCATTTTGTTCATTTTGTAATTTCAGTAAACCATTTAATTATAAGGCATTCATACCATTTTTTTTATCTGCAGTTTGTGCATGCATGCATTAGCTTTGGTTTCAATAAGGACGTGTTCTCTGAATGCATCTCAAAAAGAAAATGCCCATCTCCACCAATCATGTTCCACATCTTGCCGTTCCTTTTTCCATTATCAGGTGCCTCAGCGCTGGAACACAGTGTCCATATTTCTGTAATCGAAGCTCAATGGGCTTTGCATTAACAGCAGCAGTGTTATGTTAACCCAGTAGATAGTTTTCACCCCTCCAGCTTGTGTTTCTTTTTCTTTTCATCACTCTTCTTCCTCCTTACCTCTGTGGAGGACCCTGCAATTACTTTGCTTGGATATCAAGTAGTCGAAGATGTTGAATAATCAGACCACATGCTGCATTAAAGGAAGACAAAGACCTTTATCTGATAAGATAGACTGTTAGTTTTTGAATCATGTTAGTTTTTTATGCATCAGGACTTATTGAGCAAAAGCACAAATCTGGTGTAAGAGAGTTTGCTACTTTGTTTACTCCCGCTTTCCTCTGCGGTTTGCATATCCATTTTCAGCATTTCCCTCGCAAAACACTGCAGCCAGCAGCCCAAATCTGGTGGCTAATCCTGAGGCTGAAATCACTGCCTGACAGTTTAGCAAGTGTCTCTGTGTGTGTGCATGTGTGTGTGTGTGTGTGTGTGTGTGCTCTGAAGTAGATGCACAAGGGGTTTTAGCAGTGAAGAGGCAGGAAAGCAGGCGGTGAGGTGGTCATTCACCATGGTTACTGTCCCTCCTTTCTAAACTGTAATTTTCCATGCCGTGGCTCTGCTGAGAGGAGCCTTTCTCTGCCCTGCACTGACAGCAGACCGCTCATTATGAGCAGGATTCATACAAATTGCATCCTCTACTTTGTTAGCCCCTCATTGGGGTCTGCAAGCTTTTGGCTTCGCCTCTGTAGTGTGCTCCTTTATGCAGGCGGATGTGAGCAGAGATGAGCAGGCTTTCATGTATGACGTGCCTAATTCTGCCCCCACTGAGTTTAAATTCACTTCAAAGACAGCAATGATGGAGCAACTTTTATTCTCTAATAGGAAATAAAAACCTGATTTGAACGTGCATTTTATTTGTGAGCACCCATGTTACATCCAAGAACTCTGTTAAATGAATGTCGATGATGAGTCCAGCCTTTAAAAGCTAAAGATGTTTCTCATCTTCCATTATGCAAAAATAAAAAAAACACTTTGTCCTAATGCAAAACAAATTAAAATTGCCTTCCTTTGTTGTCTGTTGTATTTTAATTTCAAAACCAAAATCACTGTTTACAGAATTTAATCGCTGGTTCTTTTACTATGCTCTGTCGTCAGTAGCATTAATAATAATGCTCGTAGTAGCACTGTTACTTTCCACCACTGTTTAAAGGTGGGGGAGCTTTGAGATTCGGGGTCTGATTAAGACTGAAGAAAACGAGGAACAAACAAAGAGAGCATTAGGTTTCTCTGAAAGTAAACGGCCATGCATGAGTGCAGACAGATTTGCCTTTCAGCGTGACAATGACTGTAACACAAAAGCCAAGATAAACCTGAACAAGGGCTCGAATCTCCCTGAGTCACTCAGCCAACAGGCGGACTTGAGTCCGTCAAAGCTGCTGTCTGATGGAGCCTGAGATGATCTGAGAGGAGAATATGTAAGAAACACAAGTATGCATAGCTTTACTTAGCTCAATACCAGCTTTGCATGAGCTCGACTCAACTTACTTAGCCGAATACTTCCCGTACTTATCTTTTTAGGACACTTTTGTTTCATTGTGCAACATTGCTTTTAAGTTCTGAAAGTCCAAAATAAACACGCGCGGCCTGTGTTTGCCTTCATCAGTCTCTGTCCTCACTTGTCCTGCCCTCGTATCCCAACCTCGGCATTCATTAATTGACAATGAGGTTTAAAATGGTATTCCTTGTTCGGGCTTTTAAATGAATGGTGCCAGAAAGTAGACACCTCAGCTATTATGCCCGTGTAAACGATAAGGTCACAGCAACAATAGAAGTGTTTTTTTCTCTGGAAACAGTCCAACGTGTCACACAGAAACACAGGCGCTAGTTCAGTGTTCAAGTCCAATCATTTCAGAGCAAAATGATACAATGTGGATTTATATTTGCAGGGAAATAAATGATAGTTGACCGAGAAGTCAGCACCTGTGTGTTTTCGCGGCCGCTGTGGTTCCTCCTCTCTGAGTCAGGGGGCTGCCCCGCTTGTTTCATCTTTACGTCCGTTTCATCTGCTTCTTTTACACGTCTTTGATCGAAATACTTTCATTTACATGACCAAACCAGCACCTGACCTCATTTGTAATGGAGAACATCCCACTCAATATTCAGTGTATTCAATTTTTTTTTCTTTGAAAATTGATCATCATGTAGAAACTCATGAAGATGTAAAGCATGAATCTTAACAGAGCTTTTATATTACCAGCTTCTCTTCTGATTTTAAGCAAATATAGCAGTGAAAATGTTTAGTGGTCAGTCCTGTTAATAATCTCAGCAATAATAGAGTTAATGTTATTTGGTTTATTAGTCTAATTGTTTCAGTGTGGAGTTTTTTTTACTAATTTGCAGCCCTCATTTAAACCTGGTGATGATTTTACTTTTGAAACCTTAGGCTTTCTTATAGTAATGAATCAATGGCAACAAATCTTAAAGGTATTCAATAGTAATGTGCTTTTTTATCCCCAATGAGGCCCAAAATGAAAATCTAAGGCTTTTTTCAAGGACTGAGAATTTAAACCTAAAATGACATAAAATGACTTTTTAATGTGACCAATAATCCTCAAGTTAGTGTTGTTAAAATACTTGTATCCACTTTGTAACTCCTTCATTAAAAAAAAGTAGTTTAATCTGTTTCAGATTTTAAACAAAGGTCTAAAGTTTCATGTAATGTTTCCACTCTGTTGAGGTCTGAGTCTTCACTGCATCTCAAATAATTAATGTTCATGTCAAGCATCACTTTCTGGAAGTGGGCACTGTGGCTAAGGTGAGACGCTAACATTTAGCCGTGCTAAATCTAGGGCACCGATTCCCTCATTAATATGGATTTGTCTGTCTGCCCGGTGTAATTTAATGATGACAGGTGATATGGCAGCGGTGATGTGGACTGACGTCAGGCAGGTCTCGTTGTCAGAGTGCTGCGCTGTCTGTGAGAGCCTCGGAGGTATTCTCTGCTTAAATGCAGTTTGTCTGCACGACTGATAGCGGAGAGAAGGAGTGATTAAGCTCCCCATGTGGCAGCTGAGATACATGCCATCCATCCTGCAACAGCTCTCTGGGCTTCTGATGGATGGCAAGATTGATAGACGGAGAGAAAACAGAGGCATGGCTTTGAAAACTTATGCCATTGCTGAGTCAAGGTCATAGTCTTGCTTCACTCTCGGCATGTAGCGAATAAAAGGATTACTGAACAAGCCCCGAGTGGCCATAAGGCCCCTGTGCCAAAGCTTCTGCACAGAGACGCTGTTATCATTCCTGGGAGTTCAATATGATGACTGACAAAGAGACACACTAAGAGGACGAAGACAAAAAACAAACAAACCAACAGACAAAGATGCAAAAGAACCACAGAGAAACACAAATCTACTGCAAAGAGATGCAAAATTAACCTAACAAGATCCAAAGATCTGCAAAGAAGGACAAAACAAATGCAATGATGCACGAAACAGCAACAAAGGAATGCAAAATGAACGAGAGAGAAGCAAAGTGAAAACAAAAGAGTCAGTTTGTAATTATGTGTTATTTGATTTGGGTTTCATGATGCTGTTAAAACAGAGAGGAAGGAGGTGATGATGCAGTTTAGCATCTTTAAAAATCAGAGCTGAAACAGTGAACAAATGTATATATTTGGCAACGTTTGATATCATTTCTTAAACAGTCTGTGACTTTCTGCTGCTTGGCCAGTCACAGTCCTTTTTCATCCATTTCATTATCCTGTGACCGGAAGTTAGCCAGGAGCAGTCCAGAGTCCAAGCTGAGCTAATGGCTCTTATCCCCGCTCTCGCCCGTCTCCTCCAGGGACGGACCAGCTGGTCCGGCTGGGTGGCGAGAAGCAGCCTCGGGCAGAGATCGAATCAAGAAACCGTTGGTCTTTAACCAAACCCTGCACTTCCTTTTCCAGTGTTGACGGGTGTATTTGTGTCACACATATTCCAGGAATAAAGCTAAAAATATAACATCTGCACAAGCTACATGTACCATTTCCATGCCAAAAAAGGAGTTAGATTTAACTATTAGTGGTAGGTGAAAGATATAATTTATAACTTCCTGTTGTGGCTCAATTAGCTGCAGTCAGTAGCACAGAAATACTTTTTACAATATTATTCACAAGCATTGAAATCCTTTAGGTGAAAATGTCATGTGATGTCCTTGTTTAGACACTGGGGCATGTGGCTGCAAATATCATGCTTATGCTAGGATGCTTTTATAGCAGTTAGCATGTTTTAATTAGAATTTCTGGCAGGAATTCATAAACTGATTCCACTATTTTTCTTCCATGTATTGCTGATGTGCAATGTTGTTGTCAGATTCATGACATAACATCCTGTTTGCCTAATCACTATCAGAAAAAAATAACATTTTGCACTACAAGCCCCATGTTGTGCTGCTGTGTACAAGACCCTGTCATTTTGTATGTGAACTGCAAACCTTATATTTGTTGTTATCGCCGCGTTATATAAGTTAATTATTAGTAAAATTTCCTGATATGTGCTGCATCTCTCTGTTATAATCGCCGCAGGGGACTGATTTGTATCCTAAGTAACCACACACCACTGTATATTGCCTGATTAAGCTTTCAGTTTACAAGTGCAGGAAATTAGTGTAATTACACAAGAAACAAGTATTTAATACATAACAAGATCCGACAGAATTTCCTGCCTTTGACGGAATGTTCTCAGAAATAACAACAAATGAGACAAAGTGGGATGCGTCTGTATGTTTTAATGCATCTGTGGATGAATCTTTTACCACACAGAGAGAAAAGATCTGTGTTTACAAACAGTTTTCATATTCAGAAACTACGATTCATCCTCACCAGCAGCATCCAGCGCTGTGACTGACATCTTGGGGCTTTTTTTTGCTTCTTATTTTTCGTATACCTCTGGCATCTCCCAAAGAAAGGGCCAAATTAAGGGTTATTATTGTTGCCAAGGCAACCTCCCGGGTAATTTTCTGTAATTTTCCAAGTGGGATTGCTGTTGACAATGGAGTCTGTATATCTGCCAGACACATTGTACAACAAGAAAACATCTATAAGCACATAAAATCAAACAGTTTTATTCTGAGAAGGAGATTTTAATCTGTTCTGCCTCCAGTGTGAAACGTTTTCCTTTAAATGGTGTTTAATTTCTAATATAAACCCTGGCGTTGTGTGAAAACATGAGAGGATTAGTTCATTTGAAGATGGTTTGTGCATGTTTTTTAATATTTACCCTGCTTAGTCATCACAGTGCAGATTAAAGACTGAACAAAAAAGAAATGTACATCCTGCCCATTCACATGATTTTCACCTCTCGCTAAGCTGCCTCACAAAGATAAGCTGCCACAGATTGACAGAATTACTCTCATCATCTCTTTTCTCGCTGTGAAATCTTGTGATCGAATCGTTTCCATCCTCTGTTGTTGAAATCCTGCACATCTCAGATGCCCCAGATTTCAGCACGTTGTATAAGTTCAGCTATAAATGCTGACTCATGCTGAGTTTCTTCTCATTATTCTTGTTTCTTTGTGCTTTTTTTTTTTTTTTTTAAACTTTTGCAGCTCTGCAACGGTGGCTCTGTGACAGACCTGGCTAAAGGCATGCTGAAGAGAGGAGACAGGATGGATGAAGCCATTATTGCTTACATCTTACACGAGGCCCTCATGGTAAGTCTGCAACCCCACCTTTAGGATAAAAGTTGTTCTTTTTATGCAAACCATGCACATGTTAAAACACATGTTTCGTCATGTTTCAGTGCTTTGGTGAAATATCTAGTTAGGTTGGGCCTTTAATATGCATAACTTAAGGATTAAACAAGTGAGTTATATAGAAATTCACCCTTGCACAGTTTTCATTAACTGGAAAATGAGCTATATAAAAGATAATGCTTTGGAGCAGGCTGTAAAATTATAATAATCATAGCACAGGCCTCCATAGACTCACTTTAGGAGTTAGCCCCAAGTGGTCATTTGATGAACTGCAGTTTTGGATGGTTCTGTGTTTGGTCACATGGTCATAACAAACACCCAGAAGAAGTCCCCATTTCTGGTTAAAAACATCTGATTTTGTTCATTAAAACAGGAAGCAGATGTTGGTCTGGATGTGGCCTCAAACAATGTTTAACTGCTTTCACGCTGCTGCCATCTAGTCCTCAATGAGAGCGTCAGCTTTTTATGCATACATGTTTTCATTTAATAAATTATGTCTTCCCTCTGTTCTCTATATTTGAAATGCATTTTTGTGTTGGTTTGAGACTATACAAAAAAGTACAAATTTAAAATATTCATGCTTTGCAGAAATGAACAATGCTTACATTTTTCTCTGTTGCCTTTTTAATGTGCAGAATGTACCGCAGAGCTCAACAAACAACCTCCTGAATACACTGATCCATTAAAAACAGAGTTTAAATGAGCTAATTTTTAAAAGGCAGGTGCCTTTTAGAAAAAGCTGTTAACCTCTTTTTTTCCTCCAAAAGGGCCTCCAGCACCTGCACATCAACAAGACCATCCACCGCGACGTCAAAGGCAACAACATCCTGTTGACGACTCATGGAGGGATCAAACTGGTGGATTTCGGTATGTTTTGTTTTTGTTTTTTTTTGCAAAGGACAAGCTTTTGCACTTTGTCTTTTTTTTGTACCGTCCTCCTCTAATCACTGAAAATCATGTTATGGCCCCATTTAACAGAAGAGGGTCAAATCCATTACCTTCAGCGGCTGGCCAAATAAATTGTACCGCTAATTAGTTTCCTTGAGAGGCTGGAATACGTTTACACAACCCGACAAGGTGGCAGACGATTATACTTTTCCATTACACCCACTCCTGCAGACAGCAGCGGACATTGTTGCTATTCATCCTGGGTTCGCACTGATTTGCTTTTGGGTTTTTCTTAACCAAATGAGGCGCTCGGAGCAGCACAGCCACTTTTCTTGGAGTGAAGGCTCATCATAGGCAAAGTGATTCTGACTATTTCCAGCGAGATGACTCACCCCCCAGTTTTCTTCAGGGGCTGAAAAAACCAGCTGCCTGTTTTCATTACAAATAAAATCCCCTCTCAACATGTGTGTAGGTTTACATTTAGTCTGCTAATTGTGGCCTTCTCTTAAAAGCCTTTTCCCAACCAACGAGCACAAAGTGCACAGCTCTTATATGAGGAGGAGGAGGAGGAGGGGGGAGTATTAATGGAATCACTTAATATTTGAATGTGAAGTAGCTAATATGGAGCAGGGACATCTGCAGCAGCTTCTTCTTCCTCCTCACATGATCGTCAAAGATTCTCAATTTCTGTTTTGAAAAATTCTTCGTATGAATTAAGGAGTTTTTAAAATGTCTTATAAATATTTAGTAACATCTATAGACGGAGCTTCATTCTGGACTCTTTTTTTATTTTATTTTGTTTTACCAGTAGTTTAAATCCAGATTCACATGTGTTTATTCAACCCTTTTTTCAACTGCATATCTGAAATTCCTTTGACTGCATTTATTAGAAGCTCTTGCAACCATGGCATTACAACAAGATCTAGACACATTTGTTATGATACAGAGATTTTATTTGCACCAGAACATCTTATAATTTGTTTCTCTGGCTGAACTTGTAATAAATCTCTCCGGTAGGAAGGCTGCAGTATCTATGGAAATGTGCCTGAGGTTACATTTATTATGTAAGAACAAGTTTCATCTCAGTTCACTGAGTTGTTAAGTGATAGAACGTAAACTGTGTAGGAAGTAATTACATTTAAAGTTAAGGCATTAAAGCAGCAGTTCATGTGAAAATATGAACTTAATACTGAGTGCTAAACTGCAGACATGAAAGATATGTGAGTGGTTAAACTAAAGGTACAAATATATGTTGAAAAGAGCAGCATTAGCATGTAGCATGACAGCCTGTTTGTGATTACAGAATACATACAATATAATGTCTGAATGCACACTTTCATGAGCCTGGAGGATCATACTGAGGTCATAACTTTTCATCAGGTCAAAACTTATATATGCATCCAATGCTTAGGATTATGATCGAGTACCATTAAGAAAAAAGTAATGAAATTCCCATCATCCTCAGCTGTGCTTTGAGTTTGGCACTAACTAGCAAATTTGAGCACGCTAACATGCTTAACTAACATGGGGAACAAGATAAATCCCTCTGTTCAGCCTCAGCATGTTGTCATTTAGCATGCTGAGGTCAGAATTTAGCTCACGGTATCACTGTGTCTGACAGAGCTGCTAACGTGGTTGTAGGTAATCAGTTGCTTGTTAAATCCACCTGAGATGGGAGGTGAGCAGATAAGATGTAGTTCACACTGTGTTTTCATCTGCTAATTGAGTCTTTGCTGACTTGAAAAACTCTGAAGGATTCAAAGAACAAATTTAAATTCTTTGTGGTGTGTTTCTCTCCCAACCTGAGAGCCAAAGGCACAAAAATAGGATTTTTATATAGCTGGTTTGCAAGTCTCTAACATTGCTGACTATTCAGATTTATATCATTTCTTTGGCTGTGACGTCCTCAGAAAAGAAAAGAAAATTGAGGCAGCGGTTTGAAAATAAGCCCAGCGTTTATAAAAAAAAAAAAATTGCATAGTGACGAAAAACGGCGAGAGAAAAAAAAGGGGCCCCGTGCTCGTGCTTGCCTCGGCGCTACACGCAGGCACTGCGTCACACTGGGATTAATGGTTTTTTCATCCGGAGGGGAGCACGCTACACTAAGCAGCTGAAGAGATAAAGCCCCCGTAGTGACTCATCACCAGCAGAGAAACAAAATAGCAAAGAGCTGAACCCAAAAAGAGCAGAGGGAGAAAGAGAGGAGCTGTTCGTTCATGGGTCTCTCATGAATATTCTAATTGACAGCGTTATCTATGTGATGATTATTAAGAGTGGCCCACCAGGCCTCACTGCGGGCTAATGTAGCGGAAAGTGAGGGGCTGTAAGAGCTTTAATAGAGGGGCTCTTTGTGTTTCTGTCCCTCACAGACCGATACACCTTATGTATATTGTGTCAAACGCGTGTGAGTGACGATAAGTTTGGTCGCGTAATCGTGGTAGTTTTGCTTGATCTTTGTGCGTAAGCCTCTGTGAAACTCTTTTTGTTCTCACTCATGTGGGCAGCAGTTTCAAGAGATTTGCTGACAGCTTGTTCGTTTGTGTGTGTGTGTGTCAGCCGTATGCGTACAGTATATCCCCTCCTGCACGTTTCTAATCCCCTTTCAGTGTTTGCCTCAGAGTTGTTTTCCTCTGCATTGCTCATCTCCACCCAGCTGCACCAACAGAGCATCAGTGTATTACTGTAACTGTAATAATGAAATAATCAAAAACAGGGTGCAGTGAGTGATCCTTTACAGGAAACAACTGCTGCTGCTGGTAGAAAAACATGTTGAATAAACTACACACACGTCATGTTTTGAATAGGACTACCAAAACACAATCTGTAGTAACCATGTGAATTTGATTCAACAAAAATGAAATAATGCTTGACATTCTGGTGCAAAACAAAGGCAATGGTCCGCAACCGCATGTCGTGCATCAGTGGATCACCTTTTGTTTGTTGGTAGCCCCCCCTTTGTCTCGAGGCTCTGCTGTTGTCGCGGTGGCTGCTTCAGCTGAGCCAGCCTTGGGATACATCACTGTGTGGCATAACACTGATTTGTCTGGACTGGACTGAAGTCACGATTGTGGGTCAGCATGTTCCTTGTCAGGCATTTTACCCCACATTAACACACACACACACACATAAGGACAAACATGCCCCCTCTTTCTCCATTTTTACTAAATTCATCCATCTTTGACTCGATTGGTGCAACATGAGTTTGCTCTCTTTTTACATAAGCTATCGAATCAGTTGGATACAAAATATCTTCTTCTGAGAAAAGGTGAAATGTCGCACCTGCAAAACCTGTTTGCAGCTGAGTTGTATTCAAATGTTGTTCTTGAAATGTCCCCTAAAAAAAAAAAAAAAAAATCACCTGCGGTCACACAACAATTTGTAATTCAAAGCAATCTATCATTTGAAGGGAATAACAGCTTGGTGGATGTGTGTGTGGACGTGTGTGTTTTTGTTCTTCCTTCTTGTCACTACAGTGACAGCTTTATCAGTGGGACACGAGAAAACTCTAAGATCCATTCAGCTCCGTATCAGTCGAGCAGCATCCCGCTGTTTACTGTTCACTGTTTTCCTTTTCACAGATCATCACTTTTACTAGTCAGTGTGATAAAAGTGAGGGGAAAAAAACCAAATGTTTAGGACGTTTTTTGAAAATTGTCTCCACTGAGTGCACGTCTTAAACGTAAGTCTGAAGTGTTTAAAGTGTGTATTCTGCTCTCTGCAGGTGTCTCGGCCCAGCTGACAAATACCCGGCTGAGGAGGAACACCTCTGTGGGGACTCCCTTCTGGATGGCTCCTGAGGTACGGTAAAACAGGCCCATAAACGCTCCCGCAGCCTCGGCTCTTTCCACTACATTAGCCTGGAGCAGATCCCAGTGGGCCGCAGTTCATAATCAGCAAAGAGATAACACTGTCAGACAGAACGAGCATGGAGAAAATGGAATGGATGGCCTCATTCGTTTCCTGTCTAATCATACTTTAAGCGCACTAGCAGTTCATATACCATCTATACAGGAATGATTCCATCAAGAAGTGATCATCACACACCAGCCACATCCTCTTTGTCCTTCACTTCCTGTGGTTGGTCGGTGTATCTTTCTCCTGTGTTGCCTCTTAGTTCGAGGGTCTTTCTCTTGAGTCATTTAACCAAATTTTGTTTTGCAACCACCAATGTCTTTTCAAAAGAAGAGAATTAAAAAAAAAGATTAAAAAAAATCATGTACACACTTCCAGTAAAAGCAGACTGTCGACCTTATTTGACGTCTCGTCTGTGCAGTGAAATGATTAAATCTGAAGCGGCATGTCGAGGGTTATCAAACAGACACCTTTCATTTATATTTCATTGAACTGAACCCACAACACCACAACACATGGTATCCCATAACCGCCCGTCAAGATCAGATGAATCATTTGCATCCTCTGTAGGGATGCATACGGTAAACTTAAACTCCTCTTCGCAGCAGCTTCTCATCAACTATACCACTGCAACAACGTCATGTTTTAAACATGCTTCTGGGAGGAACCTTGCATAACAACTTGTTAAATCCAAATGGACTTTTTTTTTTTTTTACATGAGGTTTGCATCTTGTGCAAATTGTGCATTAGAATATACGTTGAATGACGCGTCCTGTCAGGACTCAAGGATTTTAATCTCATTTGTGTATAAGATGTTAGTCAACAGAGAGCGTAGCCTTGGTTGACTCAAGAAAGTCTGTGGGTATTGTTTTTATACAGACACGGTCTTACCTACTTTCTGCAGAGGATCTAGTGTTGTAGCTTTAAGGTGTGGGGGTAAGTTATGTCACGTTTGGACAATGTTGTACATTTCAGATTAGCTTTGTTTTAATGCATTTCATTGACAGATAAGTTAGGTTTTGTGCAGAGTAAGCACATTTTACTCATTTAAACTAATTTTTTGTGTTTCTAATGTTTGCAATATGGAGATGTAATAGTAAGAGTTTGCATTTTATTTGAAGGAGCATGTGTGTATGTGTGTGTATGTGTGTGTGTGTACACTTGTGTTTCTGGGTGTCCTATTGGGGATCTCATGATTAGTCTGCTTGTTTTAATATGAACAAGCCTTTTGAGATTTGGGAATACATTTAAAATCGATGTGAGATGTTTGATGATTATGATAAATTTGTGTTTTAATGTGTGTGCACGAGTGTTTGTGTGTTTGTGTGTGGTAATGTGTACACATGCCTGCCACTCTGGGATGATTCATACTGATGATTGGGTACCATGTTGCCCTGAGGACACTGATGATAGACTGTGTGTTTGTGTGTGAGTGTGTGTGTGTGTGTGTGGGCGCGTGTGTGTATGTGCATGCATATGTGGCTATTATTGGGTTTTTCTTTCATTATAATAACTTAGTATGGGTTGTTTAACAAGATATCAGACTTTCATATCAAGCTTAATTAGCTGATATTTCTATACTAAAGCTGCAAAACAAAAAATTAAAGATGTTTGTATCTGAGGGAAAATTCTCACACTCGTCCCCAAGTTGATTCATATACCGCTGCATTTTGTTTGTGGTTGTTTTTTGTTGTGACAGTATTGATAATTTTTTGCGTTTTTTGAACTCTTAAATCAGCAATATGATGCCATGAAAACCATGACACCAAAACCACAATTATCAAAGTTCTTTGAGTCAAATATTGCTTTAAATAACTTTAACACAATTTAAATTGGCCTATATATAATTTCACAATTTTCATAATTCTGTTCTTGTCACCCCCCCTCTGTCTGCTGTAGGTAATAGCATGCGAGCAGCAGCTTGACTCCACCTACGACGCGCGTTGTGATGTCTGGTCACTTGGCATCACGGCGATAGAGCTGGGAGATGGAGACCCGCCCCTTTCTGACCTCCATCCAATGAGAGCCCTTTTTAAAATACCAAGGTGAGCCTCCATCCCACATATACTGTTATTATCAGGGGGCTGTGAGTTTTAATTACTTCATTATAGGCACATTTATTGATGAATAAAATGAAATGTGCTTTATAAATAAAATTTCCACTGCCATCATGGTAACTGCATATAATATTTTGATCTTTTTTGGCTTTCAATCACCCCACACAAAAAAAAACGAGTCATTTTCGCTTGATAAAAGGCTTAAAAGATTTTCATAATTCATGTTTTTGTTGATAAATTTTCTGCCAATGAGCAGCTGACACTGTTTTGTAGAAACAAATAAAAAATGTTTTTATAAAGCTAAAAGATGTTGATTTTTTTTATCCACTGCAGTGATGCAGGCTGTCAGGATGTAAAGACAGGATGATGCACTGTAGTTTGCTGCACTGCAATCCAGAGAAGTCATCTCCTGCTCCTCAGTGCAGTGACTTGCTGCTTCGCACTGTCAGCTGACAAAGTGCAGTCTTTTCATACCAAATGGATTTTTTAACTCGCAGCGGCTTATCCATAAACCCCTCCCTTCCTGGCGCAGATCCATTCATCCTGTGGAGGGGGATTTGGGGGGGCTGCCTTTTTTTCATATCTGTGTAACGTGGGCTGAAGGTGAAAAGTAATTGTTTATCATCTCCTGATTCCAGTGTTTAGAGCCGCATAAGCACTTACCGTCACTGTCTTCTTAACGGCACAGCACTTTGTCCATCACTGCCATGCAACGGTGTGCTCCTCCACACACACACACACACACACACACACACACACACGTCTGAGACACACTCCTGTGTCATAGCCATCCTGTGTGTTTGCTCCGGGGGTTGTGCTCCACAGGAGCCATCACACAGCTTTCTCACAATCTATGTGACTGCTGCAGCCAGAGCTTCAGGCTGTCTGTTCACACTCCCCACTTCCCTCCTCTCACCACTCTGGGTTCATTCCTCAACCATGCACTCTCAGAAAAAGCTACGCTAAGGGCATCAATTCGACCTCACCACGTCTTATTTTATTTAGGCAGACTTGAATGCAAACAAACAGAAACAGAAGACCCTCAAGTATATTAGTTTTGATGTGTTTCCTACAATGCCTGAGTATATTTGTCCCTTAGTGCTGCTGTTTACATGTTAGGCCTTGTTTTTACCTGCAAACAATACAACTCGATGCATAAACCAGTGCAGTAGAACGTAATCTCATGCAATACACCTGCAAAAACTGATGGTCGATGCTCTTTGTTTCTGTTGTTACTGCAGCAGAAGGCTGGTTTAGCACCTCATGCTCCCCGTACAGTACTATGCAGGGTAAACTGTCTGAATATTGTTTTGAAACTAGACATCTGAGCATCAAAAACTATTATTTTCTATATATAGGGAAATCAGGGTCTCAGCTTTGCTTTAAATACATCTTCTGCTAACATGTTAAAAGCTATAGAAAGGAGAAAATAATGTGGAAAGTAACATATACAGACAGAAGTCAGCTTTTCTCTCAGTGTCTGCCTGTATTTTAATAAAATACAGAGAGGGACTGAGATGACAGCACATGCAGAGAAGTCAAATCCCTGCAGAAAGCAGATCACACTCTAAAGCAGGTAAAAGATTAAAAGTTCTCTTCTAATTATGCACAAGTATAAGCTTTTTTCCCTCATTGTGTGCAGAAGAGGAGATTAGAAATTGTCTCACATGCACCAAGTGAATTTATTTTTAATATACATTCTCATACTTGTATCCAGATAAATAAAAAGTCCAAATAGTTGTGTAATTAAGAAGCTCGTGGCTCTGCGAGACCCTCTTTGTCTTCCAGATAAAAAACAAAACAAAAGACTTTAATGGTCACAACATTAGCAGAGCAGACTCCAAATAAAGGCTGATGCATTTTCTGTCCATGCGGCGTGTGTTTTGTGATAAAAAGGAGACGTATGCCCTCTCATTAGACCAATTTATCGGTGTCGGAGCCAACGTGTAAAAGGCATTAAGCAGACTTCCTCACCACTTGCCAGGAACTCTTGTAAAAAAGGTACTTAAAGCAGAATGAGGAATTACGGCAAATTGGCTCAGTTGTTTGCCGGCTGTGAGGCCCTTGTTACACTTGACCCCCCGAGCGATGTTTGTCTGCTTTCACGGGAAAAAAATCTCAAGCTTTTAAGATCTGGTTATGTATTTGATATATAAGGCTACTTAATGTTGCTATTCTGTCATAAAAATCAGCTGCATCCACACAGGTGGAGGTCTTTTTTTTTTCTCATACTGGTGCTTCAGTGACGAATGGTTAAGATTTCACTCCGTCGTTCCACTCGCTGCCTCGGCCCTTTTGTTCTCCGGCCTGCCTGCGTAAATCCCATCTCATCTTATCTTTCCATTTATCTTTTCCATTTCATCCTTTAACAGAAATCCTCCACCCACTCTCCACCAGCCGGAGCTCTGGTCAGACGACTTTAATGACTTCATCTGCAAGTGAGTCGTGGACACCGCCGTGTTTGTCATGCATCCATCGCATGATAAATATTTACACTGATTGTACATAACCAGATGCACTTTGAATGAAAATCCAAGAAATTCATTGCACTCGTCCTCGTCCTCTACCTTTTCTTCCTCTTCCTGCCCATAGATGTCTGATTAAGGACTTTGAGCTGAGACCAAATGTGCTAGACCTGCTCCAGCATGTGTTCATCAAACAGATTGTCGGCAGAGAGAAAATACTGCAGAAACAGCTGATTGAGCTCATTGATCTCAACCAACAGATAGGAGTCATCGAGAAAACAAGGTACCATCCAAACTGCGTTCATGTGAATGTGTTTCTCTGCAAAATCTCTCATTTTTACTTGTATTTCCGACACATTGGAAGTCCTGTTACTCCTATTTTTTCCATCAGTACTAGCAGAATATTCACACACCATAAAGTGTTTGATAGATTTTGTTATAAACCCCAAGAAAAACTTAAAGTCTGCAAGCCTTCCTGTCAGGGGGGGGTTTATATGTTAGGCTGCAGCTTAAGGTTTGCAGACAGTATAATCCAAATTACCCTCCTTGCTGGATGTTTTACAAGCCCTGTCACCCTCATATAAACAACAGCTCAATCCTGCTCCGGCTGCACTGGAGGTACAGGCTGCACTGTATGTTCACATGAGTCAAAATGTCGGCCCTGCGGAGTGTGTATTGCCCGAACGGTCATGAAATGTTAATCCTATTTCTGTCGTTTAAGCCATCATGGAAAGACAGACAGAAGCACAGACAGTAATGACAGGTAACAAATGCCCATGTGACCTCAATGCAACAGTAGGAGTAGATGCTAATTGGCTTTTTTTAGTTCAGTCAGAGCTCTTGTAGTTGTGATCGCACATGTAATTTGTAATCTACATGGGGCGATTTTTTTTAGATAGTTTTCATGCTGCCAGCTGTTTGTCTCATGGGTCATGCTGTTGTCACATTATCCTTTGTTTTTTTGATGCTGGACTATAGCATGTATGAGCTTTGCTGTAAAACCAACATCAACGGTTGATGAGCTGCAAACCTCATCAATGTTCCTCAACAACATTCAGATAAATTGAGTTTTAGCTGTAATTACTTGCAATGACAGTGGAAAAATAACCACCATCAACTTATAATCAATAAAGCTGCATTATTTGATTGTGGCTTGAACTCAATTTATTCTAGTTAATTATTATTAAGTTTATTCCAACCTCACATTATGTGAGGAAACACTGGCATGTAATCAGATACTCCTTCAAAAAAAAGGTACTGAGCCAGTAAATCTGTCATGTAGCTTTGCAGACATTTTTATAGTTACAAAGCTTTTTTAGGCACTACTTTTAATATTTTAATATTTGCTATAAGTAAGATGTTACATCTAATGAAGTAAATATTTAAAATAACAGAGGCCTCTTGGTGCACTTCCCTACTATGTAGATTTTATAATATTAGCAAGTTGTTGTTATGAATGATCCGGTCCATAGTTGTACTGTTGAGCAAGAAAGATGCTTTGACTCTGAGGCTGTTAAAATGGGACTGAGGAGTTTTCTTGAATGCAGATTTAGCATTTATTAACATGTGCTTTAAGTTTACTTCAGTTGTTTATTTACTGTATTTTCTTGACAAACTACGGCTAAGCTGAGACTCAGAGGTCTAACAGACAGTAACCGTGTATTTTTTGGACCCATGGTTGAACATTTATGCCATTTATGCTTCTGTGTTTACATTTAGATCTTTATCTGTGATAATATTCATATTGTTCAGGTTTTGTTTAAAGTTAAGAAAAGCACCATTTTGCTTCAGTAAACACCAGGCAGCACACTACAGCATGTGCTCACAAAGTACGAGATTTGAATTTAGATTACTTACTGTAATCATGTGGAGTCCATAAGGTTCATGTGCTCCTCAGTGAGAGACTTGGCTGTGTTTCCTGTGAGTTTCAGGCATGAACGCATCCACACTAAAAGAGGAAGCCACATGAAAACGCAGTCGGACGCAGACGAGGTGGACGACCTCGCCACCTTAGAAGTTCTAGATGAGGTAAGACGGTCAATTAAAAAAAAAATTAAAACTGAAAGTCATCACTGTGAGAAAATGAACAACATCAGCCTGAGTACAGTCAACCAGGAATGCAGATTTGAACTCAGTCAGCACCTGATATGGCACCATCAGTCTACTACACCTTTTTGATAGTAATATGATGTAATAGCTACTATGGAGCACTTAGTGGAGGACTAGGACTCTGACCTCCATGGCGTCCAAGACTGCTGGACTCAAAAGTGTAAATATAGGAGGGGACTATGTCGAAAAATCAGTTCAACAAGCATATTTTTTCAAGATTGACTCCTACTTACAGTAAGGCCATGAACTTATCAATCACTCCTTGTATATTGATATAATCTCACCAAGAGCTCTTTGTACTTTCGTTTATACAGACACAGTCCAATATGGGTCATATCTTAAAAAAATTAAGCACAATTTTTGCCCGATCAACCATGTCGGTCTGTTGAACAACAACAGTGAGAAATGCATGTCGGCAACCGTTTCACAAAGAACATTTAGAGCAATTTATCAAATCCGAACGCTGCATTGACGTATTGAATGATACAATCAGTCTCAGTTGCCAGGGGACATTTTCATCCATTCTTCAACGTGAGGAGTTATGCTGGTATGAGGGAGGCAGTGTTGTTGTTGATGTACCTATCCTGGCAGCAAGAGGACAGTGGAATTAATCACCGTACGACATGAGGAGGATAATACATTGATGCAACAGGCGTCACAGGCCTTGACTTCAGACAGGACACATGTGAAAGTGAAAGTACGGCTTGTTGCCTCTCATCATGTGACGACGAACGAGGTTTGACAGGTTGTTTGAATTATTCCTGTTGCTTTTTTTCAGAACACGGTCACAGAGCAGCTTCAGAGTCGCTATGGAAGAGATCAGATCTACACGTATGTGGGAGACATCCTCATCGCAGTCAACCCTTTCCATAAGATGGAGATATACAGTCCTCAGGTCTGTGCATGCAGGCCTTTATGTGCGTGTGTGTGTGTGTTTCTTTAACGCGCCCGTGTGCTCGTACATTTGGTCAATAAGGCGCTGAATGTAGCCCGGCACAGCTCATTAGTGCCTCTGCAGTTCTTCAGCCGGCTGCATCCCATTTAGCATCACCTTCTCACACACACACACACACACACACACACACACACACACACACACACACACACACACACACACACACACACAACCACATGTATTTTTTTCCCATACTAAATCTGATGCAACGCTGCTTCATGTCTTGCGTGGTATGTCGTCAGATGTGGCTGTTTTTA
>JAQMCX010000032.1:2729305-2794377 GCA_029814765.1 Acanthurus leucopareius
ACACACACACACACACACACACACACACACACACACACACACACACACACACACACACACACACACACACACACCGCCCCTGTTTCTCTTCCACACCTCACTGACCATATTTTCCTCTCAGTCACCATGTTTTTCTTCACTCAAGTTTACAGCTATTTTTCATTCCTCTCCTCCAAGAACGAAAACATAATGTATAGACAGATAGTTTGTGCCAAAGGGCAAATAGATAAAGCCAATTCACTCTGACATCCATTTCATTGTTTTCTTATAAAATCTGCTTTACCTGTACACTCATGTGCATTTTTAAAGAAGTCTGCTTTATATTCTCAACTTTTTTCTCTCCATAGTACACAAAGATGTACATAGGAGCCAAGCGGACAGCAAACCCACCACACATCTTTGCTGTAGCTGATGTCGCCTACCAGTCAATGGTGTCATACAACGCAGACCAGGTAATATAATGGTCATGACATCATGCAAAAGTAATAACCTTTTATTTTACAGTGCGTTTAAAAATTGTTTTGACTTGTATTGATGCTTTTCTGTTGGTTTCTGAGTTAACTAGCTGGTGTATTTTAACTAGCATCATTATTACCAGCCTCACAGCCGTCTCTGTGCCCTCATGTGTGCAGTGTATTGTCATCAGTGGGGAAAGTGGAGCTGGGAAAACAGAGAGCGCTCACCTGTTAGTGCAGCAGCTGACGGTGCTCGGGAAGGTGAGTCATAAGAGTCCATAAATGTGAGCATTTATTTACATTTGCTTCCTGTGTGTTTGATTTAAGACTTCATGGCTGTGTGCAAAAAACTCGGGTGAAAAACATATAAAAACTCAGTCAGTTTATCACCAAACGTTGTAAACAAGGAGAACAGAAGTTTGGAAAAAATGACAGATTCTGGAAAATTAACAGATTTCATAGAGCTTTGAAAATATGAGGATACAAAATAAAATATTTCAAATCATGCAGGATAAAATCAAACCAAATGCTAACATAAAAAACAAGCTAGTTTAGTTTTCGCATATAGAAAATGCAGCAAGAAAATTTGTCAAGTACATGAAGTCTATACAGATGTTTTAGACTGCAGGAAAAGTAATAAAAATCATTTTTACAAATGTATTTGAGAGTCGCTGAACTTCAAAGTTAATGTTCTGAGCTGAGCAACAGCTGTGTGTCTTGGCAGGCAACCTGTGCACCTCCAGCCATCTGTGGATATTTAGAAAACTTAATATCTAAAATGCACCAGCAAGGCGGCTTGAACATCCTATAATCAGTCTGTCTGACACTCCAGCTGATGCCAGTCAGGATTTGCAACTTGATTGAAATGAAAGTTCCATTTCAGTTCACTTTTTGCGTTTTCTCGTAAGTGGATGACATAACGAGAAATTGCAGTCGCCTTTGATGGGAACAGCGGGAACAGAAAGACTCATGACGGCGATTCATGCGTCATTTCTGACAAACCAATTATTACTGTATTGATTTTCCAGTCACTTAACTGGAATAATGTTTTATTCAGGCCAACAATCGGACGCTCCAGGAGAAGATCCTGCTGGTCAACAGCCTGGTGGAGGCTTTTGGGAACGCCTGCACCGTCATCAATGACAACTCCAGCCGCTTCGGGAAGTACCTGGAGATGAAGTTCACCTGCGGGGGAACGGTGGTCGGAGCGCAGATATCTGAGTACCTGCTGGAGAAATCCAGGGTCATCCACCAAGCAGTGTAAATACATACGTTCTTTCTTTGTCTTTTATTAAATATAAGCAACCTCATCACACTTCTTTAATTTTATGACCATAATTTGAGGATGACATCCAGAGAAATTGTTTGTTCCCTTATTAAATATTGCCAAGAAACACATTTTTCAGCTTGCTGGCCAGGGATCAGTGTGTAATGGACTCTGTCTCCCTCTCTCTCACCTCCTCTTCTCCATCTTAAACCATATGCCTTCAACCTCCACTTCAGTGAATCTATCATTCTTCTTATCATGTGTCTGGGGAGCGAGGCGGGTCAAGTGGAGGGGCTAGCTTATTTCCTGTTTAATCAAAGATTGTGGTCCCTCAGCAGAACTTCAAAGGCAGACTCAAGTGTACCGTCTGAAAACAGACACGCGGGTCAGGCTGATCGGCTGCAAGCATCAAGTGTAGCTACACTTTTCTTTTGCCTGTTATTGGATGCTAATATCAGGGGGATTGCATCAATTTTTCTAGAATTATGCTTCAAAGATGTGTTCATATTTTATTATTTCTGCAGGAAAAGATGTTTGTGGAAAATGTCTGATCTAAAACAACATCTCACTAACATAGTTTAACCACATTTAAAGCTTTCAGCATGTTTAGTTTCTACCTTAATTTATTGTCTTACATTAACAATATTTTAGTTTAATTATTTAAGATCTGCATTTCTGAGCTACGTCTTTGTGTGTTTCCACAGAGGGGAGAGGAACTTCCACATCTTCTACTACATTTATGCTGGTCTGGCTGACAGGAAGAAACTAGCTCACTACAAGCTCTCTGACAGCAAAACACCTAAGTATGTCTGACATCCCTGAGCCCTCCTCCTAAACACTGTTATTTCACGCACACGCTGCAAACTTCCTTTCTTCCAGAGACCCCAGTTCTGATCTTTGTGTTTCCCTTTTTGGACTGCAGGTATCTGTGTAACGAGCACATTAAATTAGGGCCTGACATAGTGAGTAACACCTTCTACAAGGAGCAGTTTGATGCAGTGGAGCAGTGCTTCAAAGTCATTGGATTCACCCTGGAGGTACAAATGACTGCATTAATTACTGCACGCAAAGCTGAATTGGTGTCCACGAGGTTTAATGGCATTATCTTGATTCTGACATCCACAATACTTTATTTTATATGCATGCAAATCTATATTTAACTCAATAAAACAGCATGTAAGCACGTATACTGATCAGTTTGCTCTCAGACATACATGACAGCAGCTTTAAAAAACGGAGCAGGAGTGGTTCCTGATGTCCACTGTATGACATGTGATGGAGAATTAAGCCACAGGCACATGTCGGCATACTGCTGTTGGCATTGTGAAGGCTAATGAGGCCAAAAGAATTGCCTCTGGGATCTGCACGTCAATAGCACTTATCCTGTAATCACTTGGCAGCACTGGATGAACAACCTTCACTTCTACAGTACATCTTGTCTTGCATGAAATCACAGAGCGCGCGTGTGTGTGTGTGTGTGAGGGCAATTTTTGAGGCAAGTTGATCAATTTTAAAGACTACGACTGATCATTTAAATTGTACTCTGGAAATATTATACTCTCATACATCTAAAACCTTATTTTTCTAAATAAAATGTACGGTTTGTTTAATGGCGCTCTTTTCTCTGCTTGTTTAGCTCTGAAAGCTAAATCTGCTCACGCACACACTCAGCTTATCTCTTTATTACAAACCAATCAATGTGATTGTGGCTGTGAACCAAACATTACTCAGTCTACATGGAAAAGGACATTTGATTAGTCGATTTCAACACGATGAACAACTATGTAACAGCGCTTGAATCGGAATAAAAGATTGCAACTACTTAAAACCATTAGCCTGCATATTGTTCACATGCAGCATTTGAGAGTACAAATTGTGCACATGAGGTTTAAATAAAATCTTTTGATCATTTTTCAAAGATGCCAACAATAACTGATGCACAGGAGTTACAGGAAAACTTACCTCCAGTATCTTAGGTTAAGTGACTTTATTTGTACCTGTAGGCAGATTTGTTTTGCAACACAACAGAGAGAGCATCCATGTTAATTTACAACATTTAACAAAGAAACAAAAGAAGCACTGACAGAGGACACAATGCATGACAGACAGGACAAACAGCAGGTACTCACAAGCTCACAACAAAACAGGACTCAACAAAACAGGACTCAAGCGAAGCCACTAAAGCAACACTTTAAAATCAAATAACAGCTTAAAAGGCAGATAAATAGTCATATAAATAAATATAAAAATTTGTGTGCAACCCATGCTAGACTTTATTTAAATTAATGATAGCAGTTGGCACAAAGCTGTTCCTGTAGCGCTTCGTCCTACACCTCGGTACTTTAAACCTTCGCCCAGACATTAGAAAGCTGAAATTCCTCACAAAGAGGATGTGAGTCGTCACTTGTAATGTGACTGTCTATCCGCTGCAGCTGTTTAGTAAACAGGGACTCGATGCTCAGCTGTGACTCACCAACCAGGCGAGCGGACCGTTTAACAATCTGACTCAGTCTGTTCCTGTCTTTCACTGTCAGAATGCCAGACCATGCCACCAAAGAAAAGGATGAAACCGACTCAATAAAATCACGATAGAATAGTGTGAGCGTGGTTCGTCCAATGTGGAAGTACGACGGCTTCCTCAGGCAGAGAAGACGCTGGTGCCTCTTCCTGCATACAGCCTCACAGTTTGCTTCGGACCTGAGTGAGCTGTCAATAACAGGGCCAAGATATTTATAGGTTTGCACGAGTTCAACGGTTTGACCCTTAATTATTGTGTCTTCAGGTGTGCCAGCATGTTTCCTAAAATCAATGACCATATCTTTTGTTTTTGATACGTTGAGGTCAAGATTTGATGTTTCACACCATTTGACGAAATGATCAACAATGAGGCCGTAGCCGCTCTCTTTGTCCTGCAGCAGACTGAAAATTACAGTGTCATCTGCGTACGTTAAAATAACATGATTTTTAAAAGTGCTCTGGCACATGTCAGTATAAAGACTGAATAACAAGGGTGAGAGCTGCACCCTGTGATCTGATCATTTATGAACAGATGAATTTGAAGCTGTTAGCAAAAAATTGTGCTAAATTAGAGAAATGGGTCTTTTCTTAAATTTGCCAAACTTCACCATGACTCACTACATTTATTTGAAAGTGGTGAAACTGAGTTTTAATGCACTTCAACATGCACTTGAAAACTGTGCCAAAAAAAAAAAAAAGTATCACAGTACCTTTAAAAATTTCCATCAGTAAGCTATTACCAAAGGTTGTTAGATGTTCCTGATGTTTTTGACATGGAGGTAACGTGCTGTCTGCCAGCCTCCGGGGGTTTGCACAGTAAATAGCTGTCTATCATTTCTGCAGGAGCTGGGCAGTGTTTACAGCACTCTGGCTGCCATCCTCATCTCCGGTGATATTGAGTTTTCTTCAGTGGCCTCGGTGCACCAAACAGACAAGAGTGACATCTCCAACATTTCTGTCCTGGAGAACGGTGAGAGCGGAGAGAGAGAGAGAGAGAGAGAGAGAGAGAGAGAGAGAGAGAGAGAGAGGCATGGTACATGCTGATAACCGAACATGAATCTGAATTCCCTCTGCTGCACTCACACTCCCCTCACCCTCCCTCTTCTGCTCCTCTCTGTGAAACTATTTTTTTTCAATCAATTATCCATCAGAGGTGCAGGTGATTTAAGTATTACAGAAACATCATTACAAAACATGCTTAAAAAATAGTCAGATTTGAGACTTTTAGATGTTGTAAACTGATTATACTTTTAATTCAAACATCTGTTTTGTCTGGCGTTCATGTGATCAGTAGGAAAGGCAACATGAGACACTTTTGTTTCTTATTTTTTTCTATGAACCCAGAACCCAAAATTGTTCTCATTTCTGAGTTTTAACCAGGTCAGTGAAGGTTGCACATTTGCACACCCTGCAGGTATCGCCTGCACTCGTTCTACTTCAGAAATGTTAACTTTCATCCCATTCCTTATCTAATGTCCCCTCAGTGGCGTCGCTGCTGTGTATCCGCTCAGACGAGCTCCATGAGGCCTTGACCTCCCACTGTGTTGTGGCCCGGGGAGAGACGATCGTCAGGCCCAACACGGTGGAAAAGGCTGCTGAGGTGAGAGACGCCATGGGCAAGGCTCTCTACGGCCGCCTCTTCAGCTGGATTGTCAACCGCATCAACGCGCTGCTGCGGCCCGACAGCCACCTAGGGTGAGATCCAGGAGCAGAAACTGTAATGTGGTGTGTTTGGCTGTCATGAATGCAGAATGAGGTCATCTCAGAAAGTTTCTGCAGTTGTATGGATGACAAACTGCACAGTGAGTTTCACCACTGGCAGGTTTTGAAATCTGTGGATTTTACTGCACAATGTAGCATCAAATGCAGAATTTTCAAATGAAAAACAGATTTAAATGACCTGATTTGTCACTTTTCTCGCTTCCAGAGAGGAGGACAAAGGCTTGAACATCGGCATCCTGGACATCTTCGGCTTTGAGAACTTCAAGAAAAACTCTTTCGAGCAGCTCTGCATCAACATCGCCAACGAGCAGATCCAGTTTTACTTCAACCAGCACATATTTGCTTGGGAACAGGTGAGAGCCCTGACCAGCAACCACCTTGAACTAACTATCACTGAAATCAAAGAACAATTTCAGAGAGCTTGAATCCCCCCCGGAAACTCTTTGTATGCATTTTTCACAGAGGCACCACCTTATTTGCATCTAAATGGTGATAACACGCCATCATTTGTCACTCTGCGCTTTAAGAGAGACGGCAAGGGGAGAATATGCTGCCGTCTTTGTTTACGGGAGAATGAGGTTTATCCCTTTATGCAGTCTTGTGGGTGTGTTTTGCCTTGGGGGGGCAGAGAATGGTTTGTTAATGTTAAATGATTTGGTCTCACCCATGGAGAGGGGCTATAAATCACCTCAAACGAGGGTCAATTAGAAGTTGCAGACAGGCGGCGTTTGACTTAATCTCACTCTTGGGTATTGTTGGCACCGGGCCCAGAAATACATTTGTCCTATACTGCCACCATATATAGAGAGCATACGGGAGATGTAGTGGACTATGAGATTAAGAAGCATTACCCAACTTGTCACATCTGCATTAAAATAAGCAGATTTCCCTTTATGTTTTCATATACATTTACACATAATTTCACATCGTCCCAATGTGTGTGCATCCCTGCGGATTTCCTGAAAGGGCTCTTTTGCTTCACAGTGGGCAGGTCACGCTAGAATAAGCAGGTTGATTTGATGTTGTTCGCTCCCATTTTGTCATTTTCTCCTCAGAATAGAAGTCGCCGGTAATGTAGCTGAGTCATAGGAGCAGCACAGTGAGTCAGTCAACCTGATGTGATCAGGTTAGCTGAGTGCAAAGTGGAGGTTTCAGCTCGCTTTGCCCTCCAGACCAGGTTCATCCAAACAGAGGAAGGGGAAGTCCGTCACAAAGTGCAATGCAACAAGCTCTGGCTTTAGTTTCGGCTTGTTATTGGTTGGCTGATGGCCAGTTAATGATGTCAAATGGAGGCTTTCTGACGTACCATGCCATTAAAGGGATAAAGCAAAGAGAACAGAAAATAGATTAAGTGGATCATTTGACATTCTTGTGTCTAACTTAATAGAACCAAGTCAAACAAACATAAATAATGTCACTATTGATCAAAATAACAGCTGCCAGTAAAACAAGTGAAACCACAAAACCTCTGACTTTATAAAGCTGCTCTGTTTTTACAGCTGCAGAAAAGCAGAAAACATCAGTCATCAGTGCAAACTACTTGGACTTTTCCTGTTTTAATGCTCACTTATGTGCAATTGATACAGCGAGGTATTCTGTTAAAAGCTCGATTGTTTTCCAGAGTATCTTGAAACCCATCAGCTATCATCTGACCACAAGTTAGTCTCTTGGGGCTACAGCCAATGTTTCTGGCATGCGGGTGGCCAGTGGATACCCAGATAACAGATATCCAGACCTCCTACGTGTGTCAATCATTGTACCAGTTCAGTCCAATTAGCAACTTGAGACTCAAAGATAACGAAATTCTAGCTCACTCGTCAACAGAAATCAGCATATGAATGCAAATGCATTTTTTTAACAGCTTTGTTTTTAAAAAGAAACATGCACACTGTCTAAGGACTCTGCAGGTAACAGATCATGCTTCAAACGTTATATAATCACAAACTTTTCTTGTTTGGAGCCGATCAAACGGCCACTGAAGCATTTCACAACACATTCCTTCCTTGGTGGAGCTGATTGAACCACAGAGGATCATTTATTTGTTTCATAACAGGGGAGAACAACTATTAACAGATTTAGAAATGAAGAGATTAGGACCTCGAGTTTCCGCCAAGCTTTATACAGTATTTGGACAGACTGAAAACACTGAAGTCAAATTAAAATAGAAAATGAACATTCATGAAAGGAAAGAAAGGATCTTGAAAAAAAAAAGCCATGATTATATCCGCATTATCTGTCATTTCTATACAGGATGAGTACCTGAACGAGGAGGTCGATGCTCGTATGATTGAGTATGAGGACAACCGGCCCCTCCTGGACCTGTTCTTACAGAAGCCGATGGGGATGCTCTCACTGCTGGATGAGGAGAGTCGCTTCCCTCAGGCCACCGATCAGACCCTCGTAGGTCAGTCTCATCAGCTCAGGATTTCAGGCTGGATTCACTGTTTTCAACCTACTTTTACATTGATAAAACAAGATTTAGCTTTCAGTTGCAGCTCTGGCTTACAGAACATGTTTGTTGTGATTGTGGGGTAAATAACTAACACATCATTGCACATTTTAGAGAAATTTGAAGATAACCTCAAGACCAAAAGCTTCTGGAGACCAAAGAGGGTCGACCTCGGCTTCGGTATCCACCACTATGCAGGAAAGGTAACTTATATAAGATTGTAAAAACGCATGTACAGTGGATTTATCTTAAAATAAAGCTACCTGATGTGTGTTGGCCCTCACTCAAGCATCCTCCCTCTCTGTGTAACTCTAAGGTGATTTACAATGCTGCAGGCTTCTTGGCCAAGAATCGGGACACGCTACCGGCCGACATCATCCTGCTGCTGAGGTCCTCGGAAAACGAGCTCACACGCAAACTCGTCACCCATCCTCTCACCAAAACAGGTGGAGAAACACAAAAAGTTTCTTCTCAGAAAACAGGGAAACAATAAGAGAGATGTTCTTTCTACCTTTTAGTTTTAAAGGAGCACTGAATGGATACTTTAGGTAAAACAGCAGCCTATTGTTGCCTGATTTAACCAGGCTTTCCTCCATTGTCTGCCAGACTTTTGTTGTGATAATCTGGCCTTGGCAGTGAGAGTAACCTGTGTTGGCAGAGCTGCCAGCTCTGTCAAAATTGAATCACAAAGCCAATAATCACATAATCGCTCTTGAAGCGTGTTGAAAAGTGTTGTAGTTTCATTCCTCTGGTTTCTGCTCCATCTAGTTTATTTATCTAAATTATCTTCGGTTAATTTTTTCAGTAAAACAGGAGCCTATTTTCAGACTTCTACACAGTTTTCAGCTTAAAATAAACTCATTAATTTTTACCCTAGCTGGTAAAAAAAATGCAAACAGCCCTGTTTCTGTGTCTGTGGGACTGACTCCCCCCCAGTGAGGCTGTTGGTGTTAACTGAATCTCATCCTCCCTTTGTTTATTTCACAGGCAACCTTGCCCACACCAAGGGTAAAGGCATAAACACCATACGCAGCCCGCGGACCCCGACACGCACCATCACCTTTGCCAAGGTACTAACAGCACTATCACTGCGCTATCTTCTACATCAAGAACTTTACCTGAAAAAGTTGTTAAGTCTGTTTTATTTATTGAGACTTACTCCCACTACCACGGCCGGACCGTCTTGTCTCTGGAGTGTTTTTCATTTCTACTCTGCTTTTTCTCCCCAAAAAAGTAATTACAACTTTATCTGTTCTAACCTTTGTTTCTGTCTCCTTTTTTTGTCCAACTCTCTCCCTGCATTTCTATCTTAAAAGATGGGAGTCCTAACCTTATACAGTTCTTTCTCTTTCAGTGAGGTAATCAAAATATTTCCTGTAGATTTCCTAAATGTAAAAATAGATCCAGGTGCAGTGGTTTCTATTAGCATTAATCACAGCAGTGTCCTGTGTTTTGTCTCTTACATGCACAAGCATCTGCTGTGCTAAATCCCGTCCTTCCCATCCACTGCTGCAGTAAATTGTCTGTTTATGGCGCCGTGGCTCATGCTGATAACTCATTTGAGCGAAACGATTTTGCACAGTGAATCAAAATTTAAAAATAAAAAAACTAAAATGAAAGTATTAATTTATTTTTTGCATTCAAAGCGTTCAATAATCAGCCTGAGTTCGTTTCACTCGCCTGTGGCCAAATAAGAACCTAATTTAAAAAAAAAAAAAAAAAAAAAATTACATGACTTGCTTTCGGTGAGTTTGTTTAAATTGTGGCAGAACACGACTGCTGTGCCTGCTGGATGTTAAGGCCTGAGGCAATTTGCTCACCTAAAAAGCAATTGACAGTAGCTACATTCAAATGAACTGTGTTTGATGAGTTCTTGAATCTATTTCCATTCATCTGCATATGTTAGACAAAAAGCTCATCAAAGGCTTCACTCTTAAGAGGCGCAATGAGCATTTAAAATGCTGCAAACAGTATTAGGCTGATGGTGCTATAAACTGTCTCTCCACTGTGTGATAGAACTGAGAATTAGATGTAGAGCTTCTTAAAACTGAATGAAATCTGTGCTGGACGTGGGTTTATACATTTATATTTGTAATTGTATACACATATATATTAATATTGAAGTATTATTCCATTTGCTTACACGTACTAAAAGCTTTTGTACGCATTTAGTCAATTACAGCAGTTTTAAGCATATACTGCAGTTTGTTTGATTTTGCATTTCCAATTTTCCAAAAAGAACAGCTCTTTATTAAGTAAAAGCTTTAGATGAGCAGTATTTATGCAGACTGTGCTCTAAATTTGGCTCTTGTCTTATTTAAATGTGTTTTTTTATCCATTTCATGCGTCTCTTTTGCAGCCTTCTCGGGAATTTAAGAGCTCTCCTGAAAAAAAAAGCTTTCTTGATGTGCCTCTTGATGACACAGTACAAATGCAAACGGTGATTGGTGATTTTTCAAAAGAAGATCAAATCATAGCGTAAAGAAAAAATTTACATTTTAAAAATATAAGCCACATTACTGTTTTAAAGATATGACTCACAGACAGATGTGCGTTAGTTGACACAGATGTGTTAGCTTCCTCATTTCATCCTCTTATGCTCAACTACCCAGCTTCCGGCCTAATATTTAAAATTCTATGTGAAGGTGTTAGTCTGTAGCTACATATAGAATATGCTATTAAATATTGTGTTTTTGATCAGATATGTCTTTGCTTGTTCAGCCAGGTGACCCTGGAGACACGCCTTACCACCCGAGAGAAACCACCAACATGAGAACGCAAACTGTGGCCTCCTACTTCAGAGTAAGATGGATTTCTGTTTTTTGCAAAGCAAAAATTGTCACATAAACCTTAAATCGATCTGCCTAATGTGTTTCCCTCTTCTCATACTTCAGTACTCTCTGATGGACCTTCTGTCCAAGATGGTGGCGGGGCAGCCTCACTTTGTCCGCTGCATCAAACCAAACAACGATCGCCAAGCCCACAAGTTTGACCGGGAGAAGGTCCTGGTTCAGCTGCGATACACTGGAGTCCTGGAGACCGCCAAGATCAGACGGCAGGGCTACTCCCACCGCATCCTGTTTGCTAACTTCATAAAGAGGTCAGCAGGCTCTCACTTTGCACCACGAGGATCTCAGTTTAAATCACTGTGTGATGTGTATTGGTTCTTATGTTTGTGTCCGTCTGATTACTCTGATTTGTTACAGGTACTACATCTTAGCTTTCCAGGCTCATGAGGAGCCAGCTGTGACTCAAGAAACATGTGCTGCAATACTGGAGAAGGCCAAGCTGGAGAGCTGGGCAATGGGGAAGACTAAAGTGAGAGATGTTTGATTGTTTTCAAAATCTGAATGTATTATTGTTTAGCTCTCAGATTAATTATGTAGTTTGAAGGAGGTGCTTCCATTTATTTAAAGGGGCACTGGATCCTCCTTTGCAAGCTTTGTTATTGAGTGTCGTGTAGCAGTCTGGCAGCAGTGACCGGGAGAACGCCATCGAAACACAAGACCTGGTTTCAAGCTCTAAAACTTCCAGTTTGACACTGATACAGACTGAGGTCAAGTTTAGGGCAGGAAAGTGTTTCATGAAAAAAGACGAAACAAAACCTCAGAACACTGACAACAAACTACAGCCTGTGTGAGCTTGTTTCTATGAGACAGTCTCATTAAATATGCCCACATGAAGGCGAGGCAATGCAAAACAAGACTCCATCTATTTATCCCCATTTTTTGACACTTTCTTCTGGAACACGTAGGATTGTTTTTGCAGAAACATGCAGCATGCAGCAGGTCAGTGCTGTACAAAACAAGAATTCTTCTAGCAGGTGTTCAATAAAGCATTTTGCGTCTCTAATCTCAGGTGTTCCTCAAATACTACCATGTTGAACACCTGAACCTGATGGTGCAGCAGGCAACACAACGGATCATCCTGCTGCAGGCTTACGTGCGAGGCTGGCTGGGAGCCAAACGATACCGACGGATACTGAAAGAGCGAGAGCAGAGTGCTCTGGTGCTGCAGTCAGGTTTGTAAACCCTCCACTGCACTAAAACATGTGATCATCAAACAAGTCGTTCAGAGGTTTTAAAAGACAGTTCCTGCTTTAATGTCTGATTCACACCTTCCAGCTTACAGAGGTCACAAAGTTCGGAAGAAGGTGGCTGATGACAAAAGTAAAGCGAAGTTTGAGGCCTTCATCGTCCAGTTCCAGGCTGGTGAGAACAATTTAGACTGAAAGCAGCTATTCATAACAATCTAAGCTCTGTGTTTATTACATTTCTTGTCGCCTTCTTCAGTTTGCAGGGGCTATCTTACCAGAAAGAAATACAAGGAGTTGGTAGATGAGAAGAACAAAGCTGCAACCAAGATTCAAGCCCGCTACAGGGGTCACAAAGAAAGGAAAAGTTTCAATAGAAAACGGTACGAGAGGGCGGAAATTTACACAATATAGCAGTGAAAAAGATTAAGTATATATTGTTTATGACAAATATGAATCCATTTTATTTGTAGGGAAGCCAAAAAGAAGGAAAATGAAGAGAAAGCCCGTAAAGAAAAAGAGGAAGAGACTCCTGAACCTGAGAAGATCCCCAATGAAGAAAGTCCCTCTGCTACTGATGACACAGCAAAGGCAGAGGAAGAGGAAACTAAGGCTGCGGTGGTTCTTCAGAGCAACTACAGGGGCTTCAAGGAGAGAAAAAAGTTTAAGGAGAGAAAAAAGACGATGGCCGGGGCTGAATTAGAGATACCGCCAAATATTGAGGAGAAAGGAGTTGGGAAAGAGCCTGAGAGGATAGAAGAAGAAGGAGAAAAGACAGCTGATGAACAAGAGGAGAATGATGACGATGAAGAAAGTACGTACGAAGCAGAGGAGAACGATGACAGCGATCACACACAGGTGCCAGATGATGATGAAGAACACACAGAAGCAGCAGATGAAGCAGCCACTGAAGACGCTCCATCAGCAGCTGCTGCTTTGACAGAAGGGCAGGAGGAGGACAAAGAGGAGGAGAACGGAGGAGAAAAGCCTTCAGACGAAGACATTGTCAACATCGAGGAAGAAACAAAGGCTGCCACTGTTCTCCAGAGTAACTTTAGGGGCCACAAAGAGAGGAAGAGGTTGCAGGAAGAAGGCAAGATCCCAGCTAAGAAACAGAGAGCAGAAAGTCCTCCTGGTGAAGAAGTGCCCACAGCGAGCAGCCCTACAGGAGAGGAGGAAGTGCCCGCAGTTCAAACACCAGCAGAGGAAATCTGTGGCAAGAAAACAGAAGAAGAAGCGGGATCGACGGAGGTTCAAGATGCAGCAGATGTTTCTTTGATCGATGTCAAGTTAGAAGAAGACAAAGACGAGGCCAAAGCAGCTGTGGTGCTTCAGAGCAACTTCCGCGGCCACAAGGAGCGCAAACGACTCGAGGAGGAAGGAAAGATCCCAAAGAGGAGGAAGAAGGAGAAAACTATTACTCCAGAACCTCCAATAGAGGAAGAAGAGGTAATGCTGACTAAAGAATCAGTGCCAGAATCCCAGCCGGGTTCCTCTGTGGAAAACCTAGAAGGGCTGGAAGAAGAAAAAGCTGCTACCGTCCTTCAGAGTAACTTCAGAGGCCATCGGGACAGAAAGAAACTGAAAGCAGAGAGAGAAGCGAAACAAAAAGCAAAGGAAGAAGCTGTCAATGATGCAAAAGAGGGAACAAAAGAGGTGGCAGAAGAGGAGGAGGAGGCCCTGGACGTTACTGATGTGATGATAGAACGTAGAGAAGAAGCTGATGCAGAAAAAGAAAGACTGGAGGAGGAGCAAGCTGCAGTGAAGATCCAGAGTAACTTCAGAGGGTACAAAGACAGGAAGAACCTGAAGGCCAACAAGCAAACAGCACAGATGGAAGCTGCACAGCTAGAGAGCTTCTCCAAAGAGGTAACACCATTAAACACCTCTTATCACCTCACCAACTCCTCCTTTTTTCTTCCACTCATGTGTTGTTGTTGTTGTTGTTTGTTTTTTGGGGAAAATCTCCTCAACAGATCTCAGAAACTTCTCAGGACTTCGCGGCCCTGCAGCACAAGTTGAATGAGATCATCCAGGCCCATCAGTCAAACCCGGAGAACAACGGCATGTTTGTGAGAGGAAAAGCAATCAATGGCTATGCTCCCCAGAACCACAAATCAAGTAAGATAACTGAGATCGGCTCACTGCAAACAGATTATAAAGCAATAAATATAAAGCATAATGTTGGCATGAATTGACCCGAGGTTAATGTGTATTTTTTGTTCTGCCTTTGAAGCCCCAAACACCCAGACAGTTAAGAAAGACAGGCTGTCTGTCTACGGAGGAAATTGATCTATTTTTTTTGGTATTACCATCCCTCATAAGGTTTTTTTTTGATTTTGCTGAACCATTTTTCCTCACCGACACAAAGGTAAATGGAGTTTACATCTCCTGCCAGACTAAAAAAAGAAAAATACGATTATGTCGAGCCTTGATTGTAAATTATAAGATTTTTTGGCTGGAGTTGCACCTTGTTTGGTCTCTATTATTTCAAAGTTAAAGGTGTGTGGGCTTGTGAATTCTATTTCCACTCTGTTCTGGTTTTCTTTGTATAAAGGAAGAGACTTTATTACCGTCTACTCACGGAGGGAGGCAATGTTATTCATGCACATTGTCCTCTTTCATATCTCGTCTGAGCAGATTAGATCAGGAAACCCGGGACAGTCAAGTGCCAAAACAGAAAGTGCTTCTCTGCTCAATGTGTCATCAAAAATAAAAATTGATTTGCGCAGGTGATAGGTGTAATTGCTGTCAGAAGGACGAGCGTGGGGAGACGGCAAATTGAAAGTTCGCCGTCTTTGCAAAACAGAGATGGCATCTAAAATGTCACCGTCGCCGTGGGTTCAGATGTCTTGAAAAAATGATGATGATATTTGACTGCTCATTATTTAGATCTGTTATTACTTTGAGTGCAAATGCAGAAATTTGTGCTTCCTTTAGGTACTAAAGTGCAACGTGCAGGTACAGAGATCAGGATGTTTCATGGGCCTTGTCTTTCCCAATTTTCCTCAAATATGCAGCCAGGATTAGGAACATTCCAGATGTTGGTATACAGATTGAAAACTTTAAGTGTTACCAAGCTAGCAGTTTCCCTATTTTCAGCTAAGCTAAGCTAACCAGCTGCTGATTCTAGCTTCAAATTTACAGTGCAGACATGAGAATAACAGAGAGAAAACATGGAAATGCCTTTTTCCTAAAATGTCAGACTATTTCTTAACAGAAAAAGTTGCATTTGCAGGTTTTCTTTTGTATCTACATCTGATTTTATTCAATGAAATGTTAACCAACTTTATGAACACACACATGACTCCACATAGAGTTTCTGCTAGAGCACATTGTACCTTTAATCTAGGCATGTTTGCCCTTTACAAGCTTCTCTCTGCACAGCACATTGCCCGAGGTAAAGCAGAAAAAAAGTATCTGTGTTATTTCCAAAGGCTACTGCTACTTCCTGTAAAATAAAATGTAACATGTTTTGCAGCCCCACTATCATCTCCCCATCGACAGTCCTAAGCTGTCCTCATAAATATCCACGACACAATAAATTTCATCAGAATCATTTGTGACGCGCACGGTGAAAAGCAGAGGGATGCCAGTCACAATGTTCTTCATGAGAAAGGTCATCAGATGTTAATCACATTTTGTGAGCGAGCGTTTCCAACAATTACGGCAGGAATTAATAATAAGAGGGTGTATGAAAAATGTTTGTGCAATGCAGAATGACCTTTAGATGGAGTTGTTCAATCATGTTACAAACTTTTCACCTTCCTTACCTGAGAGCTTCTGCACATGATGGATTGTTTTTCGCCGCCTTGCATGAACGGTAATTAGTAATGAGCAACAAGCAAAGGTCATTGTAACGTGTTAATGATTGCAATATCACAAAACCAAAAGAGGAACGTTTTTAACAGTACATCAGTCTTGGCAGATATGATAGATTGCAACACACACACACACACACACACACACAGCACAGCACAGTGTAAAAAAGAAGATGTTGTGCATGGAAAGCTGCCCAGTTGGTCACAGACACGCCTCTTCCTCTGTGTTCAATACAGTGCAGGAAATCGAACAGGGATATTTATAGGACACTAGGAGGGTTGTTGCACATTATCTCTGTTGGAAAATTCAAACCGGCCAAGAGCCAATGAGGTCAAACTGCTGTGTATGTGGAGGGCACTGCGATTATCACAACAGGATCAGAAGTCAGCATGGTGTCGGATCTCACTCAGTCTCTCCAGTTACCATGAATGTAAAGATCCCAAGGCTATTTACATTGGTTGAATTTGATTTAATAAAAAAATCATTTGAATGTTTATCATGGTGTTTTCTTCCTTTTTTGTTGTGACCACCTGAGCCAGGTCATGACACATCACACTGGATAAAACACCACTTCAGATCAAGTTGTTAAGGTCACAGGTGTCTGCAGACATTTGTTCACCTTAGATTTAAGTAAAGGAGGTGACCAAGAGAGAGATTTGTTCTAAAATTTTGGGGAAAAAAGCAAGTTGTGCTGCTTTTAAGCTGCAGGTTTTTTCTGGCATCTCACATCCCTGATGTAAGTCAAGTCTCTGAACCTTTGTTTAATGTCTCTTTACATTCATCCTTTTTTCATCATTCATCATTTTTCTACTGTCTGTTCTAATGAAACACCAAAAAAGCCTTTTGATTGATGAGCTTTTTTTTTTTTAGAATTGTCGACAAATGTAAATGTTGCATGACTTTTCTGATGCATCTCCAGCGGAGTTTGTAAGGAAGAAATTCACATAAAACTTTAACTTTAGTGTATCATACTGATATGCAGATGCAGGCCAGTTATAAACTCTCTAAACTCTTAATATAGTTAACAAGATTTGGCTGCAAGTGGCAGCTACACTTTTCTACCTCTTTGAAGTTGTTAAAAGGCATTCTGTGAAACAAGGGATCATGAAAAAAGTAGAGCAAAATTAAGTATTTCTAATAGTACAACACTATTGAAAAGCAGCTTTTACAATTGGTCACATATCACAGACTGTTGATGAGTAAAAGTCTGATTAAAGGTCTGTTTTTCCTTTCAGGTTCCACTCTTGTACAAAGGAAAAAAGTAGCACATCATTTCCCATCTCCTTTAACTTCAGCGCAAATAGACTTGTTTTAACCATTTTTGTTGCTTTTTCAGCTGACAAGAGACTTTCGAGGACCCCCCGCAGGGCCCAGCAGCCAAAGACCCTCAACACACCCGAGGACTCCACCTATTACAACTTGATTCATGTGAGTCAAACAAAGAGATGGAGAACGATTTCAGATAAATGCAACAACAACTCTTTGCTGTCTGCTGCCATGTGACGCTGGAACTGCTTCCCCAGCTGTCGGTCTGCACAATACACTATCGATCGGCAATTTTTTTTCGGTCTGCTGTACTTTTAACTATATATGTTCCCAAGGCAAGAGATTTCAGTCTATTACAAAGTTGTCTGGAGAAGTTTCTTTAGTACATTTTTTGTAATTATTTCTAATGTTTGATATTTTCAGCGAACAATAGCTCCTCGCAAAGTTGATGCTTCTCCAGCACTTCAGGTTTGTTTACAGTGCTGTCAGTCCTGTTTGGTTGATCTAAGCTGTAGGTGGAGTTTAATCAATCAATAATAAGGACCTGAAATTTACATCTGACAAATGAAACAAACTGTAGCATGAAACGTTTGCCATATTTTTTAAAATAGAGGTTTAAATACAATAGTTTTAAAATATGATTCATCATATAATAACTTGCTTACGCTCTTAAAAATTTGATCACATGTAACAGAGTGAAATTAGCTTAAAACTGTGGTTTTCAACATGGAGTCATGAGGAGAAGCTGCAGGTCATAAGACAATAAATAGGACATGAATGCTGAGAAAATTGACACAAAATCTGGATCAAAATCATTTTTTCTAGACTTTCTTTTTTTTGCAAGATAATTTTACCTTGCTGGGCCACCAGAAACTATTCAAATAAGTCTCTTCGTTTTATTCCAAAAGCTCAAAATTTCATTTAATGACAATCCAAACAGAACAAAGATTTCACAGCCGTGCTGCAGCTCTGTGAGACTGTATTTACGCACTGCAGGGCATTGAGCTCGATGCTAACATGCTCATAGTGACAATGCTAATACACTCATAATGCACTAACCACAAAGTACAGCTGAGGCTGATGGGAATGTTACTACTTTTGCAGGTAATTGGTCATAAACTAAAGTTTTTAAAAAATGAAATATGAACCAATATCAACCTCATTTTTGATCACTTGAGTCATTTTTTCAAAATTGCAGAGGAATCATTTCTATTTGAAGTGATGGACCAACAGACAGACAGACAGACAGACATTTCCATCTATACAGCTGTACTTTTGCTATAGTTTAGCAAAAATGACTCGTGCAAACTGATCAAAACTTGTGATCGGCTGCAACTAACAACAGGCCAAACAGCCTTTTTGCTTTGTCTTGATGGGTTACAAGCCAAAAGGTTGTAAAACCACTTTCTTCTGCTTTACCTGAGCACAAAGATTACCAGCGTTTGATTGACATGTGGTAATTTGTCCTCTGTCTCTCTCCACTCAGAGGTCTGTCCAGGATGATAAACGCAAGCCCAGAAAAGAGGAGTAAGTGGACGATTCTTATTTCAACCTTCTTTTTAACAACCCATTACGACTGTTTGGAGGTTGGCGTGCTTCCTGCTTGGTTGGCACTCGAGGTCCAGAGTAATGACTGTCGCCCAGCGCAGACATAAGGACGGTGTCTGGGTCCAAACTTAACAATCTGCAGCACTTTACACATCCTCCGTTAGATTAATTGGCTTCATCTCTCTCCATAGTTACATTCACTATGTAAATGAAATGAGATGTTTCATGCGCGTTGCTAAATTTACCTACAGAGTGGATTTATCTGAAGAGAAAAGCAGGTAGAAAGTGTGTGTGTGTGTGTGTGTGGATGTGTGCGTTCATGCATATGTATGTGTCGCACAGGCCAGAAGGTGAGCGTACCGCCCAGAGTGAGGAGGTGAAGATAGACTGATAGGGCCGGCTGAACAAGCAGGGGCCAGGGTACTTTGTCACAGCAGTCTGAAGAGACACACACACACAGCTTGATGTACACACACACACACACACGCAGTGCGACACAGTGCTAAACATCAAGGGTAATAATTTGTTAGCTGATAAATAAAGCCAGCGATGGACAGGAGCAGTTTACATGCATCATTAAGGATGAGAAGGTCAGCAGGAAAGATAGCATCTCTGGCTAAAGCTGACAGCAGAGGAGGATGGGAGATGAGAGAACGTGGGTGGTAAGAGGAGTGAAAGCTGAAGAGGAGACAGCGGTGATGACAGCAAATGGAACCGAAAAACATACAAAAGGAGAAATAGGGAGGAAGCAATGACAATAAGCTACAAATATCTATATTTTATTGCTAACGTTAACGTTATACGTCAGTTTTGTGCCCCTGTATCTGAACATGTAACATAACAGCGATTCAACCTATTGCCAGCTCATAAAATCTTTCATATTTGCCATTTCCAACACTCGATGTTGAGGCATTTCCTGTGGGAAATTCCTCTGTGCCACAGAAGCAACAAAGCAACAGCAGTTTGGAGTCAAACAGAGGGAAAAAAACAGGTTAGCATGAGCAGTAAATGGACTGAAACCAACCCTGGTTCAGCTTTCAGGGCTAAACTGGTCCCCTGGTAGCTGAAACAGGCCTGTGCAGGAAGTAAAGAGCAACTACAGGTTACAAGATAAAATGTAACTCTGACTTGATTGCAGCCATTTGACAATGAGAGTCCAGAGAAGGAGTCCATGCTAAGTCTCTTTGTTTCTTGCTCTGTAAGAACTTGACAAAGGTTGAAATCTATTTGTTGGTTATTTACCTCTGCAAATCTTCAAAAATGTAATCAGTTTCTTCTTTTGTGACAGTATATTTTAAGGCACTTTTTAATTGACTACTCAACTTTTTGGAGGGCCTTCTGAACCATATTTATAATGTTTATATGCTTAAAAATTATATGCATGAGTATGCAAACATGTCGAGAGAAGTTTGCCTTCAGGTCCCTCGGTCCAAAAGTGTTAGGGTTGAAAGTTAAAGAATGGTTTAGGTGAGAAAGGCTTTATGCCATTAAGCCACATGCACATGCAACCTATAGTTAATTGTATATCTCTGAAATTCTTAGTGTTGCATTGGAAAACAATATGTAACTTACGACAAAAATATGGAAAATATGGACCCAGCAATAATGTTTAGTGTAATTCAGAAGAGATATTTCATTTGTTCAATATCTCAAAGTGACCTGGATCACTTGATATTGTTATGACCTCTGTAAGGCCTGACTACATGGTACCTATTTAAAGTTAATGGACTACATATTAACAGTGACCATATGTAATGCACCCCAAATGTCTGATCGACGCCTGAGCTGTCGTCCATCTGCCCCTTCTGTTTGTGCTCCAGTCCAGGAAAGCTGCTGGACGTGGATGATCAGTACTACAGGCAACTGTCCACCAGCAGGTCTGATCCCTGCATCTCCACAGAGGACGCGTCACTCAGCAGCCCGCCTGAGAGGCGTTTAACGGACAGGAGGCAGTCTGCGGAGCAGAGGCCAGCTGCTGCAGGTAGACAGACCAGAGAGAGGGCCGTCACCGAACCAGAGCCTCCCAAACCTGCCACAGACAACAGGTTTGTCCTCCACGTCCTTGACTTGGAAAAAAGGTCTTCATTTCTATTTCTATGACGCAGAGGATGGTCAAACCACAGAGTCTGTGGACAATAAATCTTGTCACAACATCTAGAAACAAATTGAAACTATTAAGAGGTTTATTTTTGTGAAGTTGAGCCAAAACTAAACAACCAAGCAGTTAAAAAATTCCTGCCTTTTGGTCATCACAGAAGTGGCAGTAGAGAATGAACTTCCTGTTTTGGAGGCCGAGCATCCGAGAGTGCAGCTCAGCACTTAGAGTTTACAAATACATGAAGATAGGGAAATCTCCATTTTCATGGTTTCCATTTTTTAATCACACAAATTCAGTTTTCCAATTTGTTTTCTGATTATTTCAACTAACTTGTCCTTTAACCGGCTTTCTTGAACCCTTTTCAGCCTCAACTCATGATTGTCACCAGCAATTAGAGATGGCTCAGGTGTTAATAACCTCCTTCAAATTTTTACAGCTGTTCATTGTTTTAAAGTTTTGTTGTTGAGCAGCAGCACGCCCCCTAGCTGCCCAAGCTGGAATAGTCTGTAATTCTTCCATAACACCAATGACATCACTGGTGTGAGAAGAAACCATTTTGCAGCAGCAGAGCTCAACTATATAAAGCACACACTGAGAAAATTATTGCTTCAATTGACCGAATTTACCATCAACACTGATTGAACATCTACATAAAAACTGGTCAATCTTCCCTTTAAAAGCAGCCATTTTAAAACATTTAGATGTTATCATATTCTCATGATGAGTCAGTGAACTCTAAAGAAAATGTATTTGGCTTTTAATGTAAAAAAGTGTGTATGAATTTCACATTTTATTTGAGGACTAAAAGGCTGCGGCTGAATCTTGAACCCATTCAGTCGAGAGAGGGGCCTCTATTTCCTGTTCTGAAAGCCCTTTTATTCGGTTAGTTATTGTGCTGATAGTGAGAAGGTGATCGTGAGGTGCTTGAGGTTTTTTGGGAAGATATCTCACCTGCATTAGCATTCAATCTGGGCAAAAGGACAAATGTTGACAAATTCGTGTTCAAATCTCATCTGTTTTCCAGTCTTGCCCGGCGAGCGCCTCAGACAGCCCACGTTCATGATAAATGCCGGCTGAGGACGATAAACAATATGAAATCTTTCCCCTCGACATGAATCATCTCCTTTCTCGTGCTGTTGGTTTTTTTTTGTCTCTCTCTTGTCCTGTTTTTGTTTTGTTTTTTTTGTCTTTGTGAGTAATTTTCTCCCGTGTGTTGTGTTGTGTTGTTAGGCGCTCAGTTCCCAGAATGCCCTCCACGGAGAGCAACACCGAGAACAATCCCTACGACTACAGACATCTACTGAGGAAGACCTCCCAGAGACGGAAGCTCATCAAACAGTACTGAACACAGACGAGAACTTTTCAGCCGCTTGGCACAAATTTATGTCCAAATCTGAAGCTTCACGCACGCAGTGAGGCGACGCATCGACGTGCTGTTTAAGTGTTTGATTCAATGCAGCTTCTCCAGAAATCATTTAAAATATTTATCCACAAAAAAATGTCTCAAGTCTCAGTAATCTCAGCGCAGCGTAGACAGAACCAGGGTTGCTGTAAAAAAAATCAAATGCTCCACCTTTTAAACTCGCTGTAAATGAAGGTTTTATTTATATCATTTGTAAACTAGACGTTGCTACCCTTTGCTCATTTTGCTATATATCAAATTTCTTTTCAAAACTGTTCATTAAATATCATGTTTGAGGTTGACTTTCCATTAAACGTCTGATAGAATTGTATAAAAAAATATCAATAGATGATGTAAATAACAAGGCCATGCTCTTGCACTTGAACACTTTGCATTTGAATCCGCTCTGAAGGACGCACCTTTGGAAAATCAGCTCCAGTGTTACGTTGTAAGAAATGTACATTCTTTTCTCTGTTCTAATCTCAATTTTGTTCATTATTTAAACATAAAATGTACCAAATACTTTGTGATGTTTCGTTGATCTTTTCATTTAGCATAGCTGCATGCAGGATGGGTTTACCTGGATGTGATAATAAGCTGCGTTGAGCTCAGACATCAGAAGCAGATGTGTCATGTTTGTATCACACCAGCTCCTGTAAACTCCTCTTTTTTCCACACAGGCTGGAGCATTTCTTTGAGATTCAACCCCCTGACCTTTATGTGGCATTTTAAAAGAGAGAAACCCCCACAGGGAGTGTTAGTGAATCCCCAACTAAATCCTGACTGCACACACTGGCACTTAAAACTACATGCAGACACGGAAATCCAGACAAAACAGACAGCAAGGAAGAAACATCTGGATCTCCAGCTGCAGAAAATAGATGGATTTTAAAGAATGAAGGAACAATTCTGCTGTTTTTTACAGAAAAGTGCTTTTATTCAGATGGAATACTTAAGTACCTTTAACCCCTTTACAGGAGTTTATTATTATTATTACTGATAATATGTAAAATTATAATTAACTAAAAAAATTACTGGAAGGCCTTCATGGAGAAACACGTGGTGCAACACCTCATATAGAACATACAGTGTTATCATGGCTTTGCCAAAGGGTTCAATTTATTCTAATCAGTCTTTTTTTGGCATTAAACGATTGTTGGCGATTGAATCCATAAATCATAACAGATGTGTCTCAGGCTAGTTTTGATGGCCGCAGGGTCCCTTTGCTCTCTCTCTCTCTCTCTCTCTCTCTCTCTCTCTCTCTCTCTCAGTGTAATTTGTAATTTGTAACGGATGTGTGTGAAATTAGGTTATGATACAAAATCCAAAATATAAACCAGTGTATCTAGACTCTTAATTAATTAATCTGAGGCTTTAATTTTATTTTAGTGACAGAACTTTTTGTATCAATTATATTTTTCTCGAGACTTTGACTTATTTACGTTTTGGATAAACGTGATTTTTAAACGTGCAAAAGTGACCCAAATGCGCACTTGTGCAACCATAAAGATGTGTGAATGACTCTTCTTAAAACAAGTAAAGTGCAGCAAGTAAAGATATAACAAGTAATAAATACTTTTGGAGTAACGAGCCCCGACAGTGGGACTGGAGAGGAGGGACATGTGCGCACTTTGTGTCCTCTGCGCTCCGCTCTTTCCTCCGCCGGAGGCAAATGGAGCCGCCGGACTCCAAAAAAAATAGATCTGCAAAATGCTGGGCAGATGAATGAGCTGGCATTCAGCGCCTGTGTGGAGGGGGAGTCGAGCACGCGGCGCACAGATTGTTGGGGATGTATGGAGTCACGACGCACGACGCAACGCAGATCGTCATGACTTGGAGTGAATCACGATGGGATTTCTGAAGTGACGTGAAATTTAGGTTAGATACAATTAGGCATGGCTTCTGTGCGGCTTATTTACCTGCAGCTGTAGCATATAGCTTCTAATTGAACCCCCCCTTTTTGTTCATTTTTAGGCTGCAATCATTTTTTTCTTTATTTTTATAGTTGAGAATTTAGCCTTTTTTTTTTAATTCAAAGCGAGAAATTTCAGCGAACTTCCTTTTGCACTTTCTTCCTGTGAAGTGATGAGCTCCGCTTTGCGTTGAGGCGCTGACTGAGCGGAGTCAGTGAAGTGTTTTGCGGATTTCTGTGGGGAGACGCTGCTTTTTATGTGACTTGCACCTGTGGACGCCTGCAGAAAGAGCACCGTGGACGCCTTTTGCGCTTCTTCTTCTTCTTCTTCTTCTTCTTCTTTTGCCTTCCATGCCTTTCATTTTTAGGGGCTTTTCAGTTGCATAAAGCGTCTGTCGGATGCACGGCTGGATTTGCAGCAGTCGGAGAGGTCTGGTCAGATTCAGCACCACATCAGCTTTGAACAGCGCCGGGTCGTCGCGTGTGGATGGGCTCTGTCGGTCTCCGTGTCTCGTGCAGCTCCTAACTACCGGCAACAATGGCATCACACGGTTTCTGGTCTCTTGGCGGAGATAATGCGGGGACCAATACCGGGAGTCAGAGCCCCAGTACGCGTGAGTGGCTTTTTGCTTTTTGTCTTCGAAACCAGCTGTGACGGACCGGGCGCAACGCTAATTCCAGCGCATTGTCTCAAACCAGCGCGCTGCGTTTGCTCTCACAGCCGCCGAGTGAGAATCCAAACAGGCCTGCTGTATTTATAGTCGACACATCTGCTTTTTGCACCTTCTCTTTCCGTCTGCAGGATGTCAGAATTTTATCTAAAAAAGGCTCATTTTTTGCTCAAACTTGCATGGTTCTTCTTGTGTTGCGGCTGTTTATCTTAAAGTTGGGAAGTCTGTTCATCTTTATCTGTCTTCTTTTTTTAATTCTCTCTTCCAGCCAGGGCTTGGTGCCAAGCGGCGGCCCAGAAATTTTCCGGAGGAATTGGTTCGAAATTATGTGGTATGTTGGTTCACAGCGGACGCAGTGTGGGTTGAAGGGGTGGGGGGCGAGGGGTGGGGGGAGAGAGGCTATTTGGTACGACGTGCTCCGTTATTTCCATCATTATATTAACAGCTCAGCCTTGTCCATAGGGTGACAATAATAAAAAATACCTCACTGCTGTTTTGTGGTTGGTCCAAAGCGCTGCTCAATGTCGGGGAAGTGGAGAAACCCGCCGATCCGGCCGCCAAGCAGCCGCCGGAGAGAGAAGCTGCAGGCACCTGCGGCTGCAACAAATCCTGCAACTGCACCAAAGCTGCTGTGGTCTTCTCCGACCTCTATTCAACAGGTACAAAAGCAAAAAAGCTCTAAACGTGGATTTACTGACACTGTCGGACCCTTTATCCGCCTATCTGAGTCAGAGCTTGGCCTTGTCATGGACTATGGTTATTTATTCAATATAAAACGCCACAAATAAGCCATTTTATTGTAAGAAGTCCAGTCATTCCTCTCTTTTTTAATAAAAGAAAAACTGTGAATATATGATTCAACTGTATTTGACATTTTGCAACCGACTTTTGTCGACAATCTTAATACAAATGTCATTTTATTGACCTCGAGGTGATGCGCATTAGTCTTTGTTGCCACCCATAATGGATTACACAATACACAGAAAATAAAAAATGTAAACAGATGGCAGAAAATGTGCATGATGGGATTCAATAAAACAGTATTAATCTATATTTGATACTTAAATTTTTCAGTGAGTAATGTTGGATATTTTTTCCAGTGGTGGACTGTCAGAGGAGAGGTCACCTTCAGCAGAGTCTCGTTTCAGGGTCTTAAACGTCGCATAAATCAAAAACTTTCTTCAATTTTCAGACCCGAATAAATAATAAAATGCAGGCTTTTTTTGTCTGTAGGCCTAAAGGATAATTTCACAATAAAATCTCACATGTGCTCCCAGTTTAAAGGTCTAAACATATGTATTTTGATGTTGCATAAAGATGTGAACCCCTCTCTTAGGATTAATTTTTAAAAAATCATATAAAAACATGAATCGCTGGTTAAATATTTGCTCCTTTGTGTTTGCAGACCTGCTGCCGGCCATGGACGGTGACACCAAAACTATGACCTTCCTGAAGGAAGTTGTGGATATTTTACTGGCCTACATTGTGGAGTCTTTCGACCGGGAAACGAAAGTTATTGATTTTCATTATCCAAACGAGCTGCTTCAGATGAACAACTGGGAGCTGCAGGACGAACCGGCCACCCTGGATGATATCTTGATCAGCTGTCGCGCTACTCTCAAATACGCCATAAAAACAGGTAGGCCTGCTTTTCAATGTTGGACGCATGGAAGATAAATAGCCTCTTTTTTCTGACTTTTCAAATTGAACAAATTCCGTTTTAACATCAGGATATAATCCCCGCCTTTTTTACGCACATGTGGGCCTGGAGGCCGCCTGATCTGTGTCCACATGTCGAAATCACGAGAGAAATTTATTATTCTACGAAAATGAACACAGATATCGGAGAAAAAGTAAAAGAAGAAGAACTACAGATAGCAAAGAGTCCGTGTAAGTCCTAAGTTCAAGCATATAAAATTCTAAAATACTAGTAGTCTATTAAAAGCTACAATAAAAACCACTAATAAGTCTGCAACCATGATAATAATTATGCGAAAGTCAATATAGTTCAATATTTGTTAGGTGAATGCAATCGATATTTAATTAAAGATATAATCAAAAAATGTGCTGAAAATAAAATGAAACAAAGAGAAAAACAGACACAAAGGAAACAAAATAAATAAATGGTGTCTGTTGGAAAAAAATGCAGCTGTAACTTGTCCTCCTTGTCTTCCTCGCGCCCACCAGACCGATAAACGCAGTGACGCAGTAAATCTGGTTCAGCAGCAGATAATGAGCTAATAACCAGGATTCATGGGCCAAGTCCATTATTCTCTGACTGACACGCGCAGGAGGGGATGTACAGCAGCAAAACAACCTATAGATCTATATTTATATTTATTTAAACTCTTTTTTAAAGCATCAATAAACACTTTATAATCGTTTACTACATGTTTATAACACACGTTATGTCTGCTTTTACCAACGCTACATTTTAAGTGTTTATTTATGTGCAGTTTTTATCAATCTATCCTTTGAGGACTTTTTATTATTAATACGCTATCATCTGTTAAGATACTAATTATTAATATGTGTCCATAGGAAGAGTTGTAGTTGTTTGCAAGCACTTATTTGCTTCGAAATTCTTTATAGTGAGATAAAAATCTTATGTTTTAATACTTACTACATGTAAATGAGAGATCTGGTGGCTGCATTAAATTGTTTTATTGCATGTTTATAGAATAAAATAAAGGAAAGTTGAAGTATGAATTTCGGATGACTTTCACATCACCTTTTTTAGGGAAACATTGGATGTTTTTGCTGTTTTTTATTTATATGCAAAGCTCCCTGGTGTATGATTTTGTCAATATTATAAACCAAAGGTGGGAAAAAAAAAATGTGTGGGTGTGTTTATGCCCTCCTCCAAACTCCATTACCAATGACACACCGAAACGTCTTCATTTTTTTTTTCTAAAGATGCTTTCAAACTTCGCTGCTGCATCATTTCTAACATGCAATTAAATCATTAAAAAAAAAAAAAAATATGAAAGTTTCGGTGCCTTTTTTTGCACAAACTCAGCACCAACACGTAAAAAAAAAAAAGCACATTTCAATATTTTTCTTGACGCCAGATAAAATGTAGAAAGAGGCCAGCAGTCTCATGTCTCCTGTGCTCCTCTCCGTGCAGCCCACCCCAGGTACTTCAATCAGCTCTCCACAGGATTAGACATGGTTGGACTGGCAGCCGATTGGCTCACATCGACTGCCAACACCAATATGTAAGTATGTGGCCTGCGCTTCAGCGTGATTTTAAATGGTGATAATGACAATGAATTCCATTTCCGGTCCATCCGCGTGCAATCCGCCCTGCGTCTGCATCTACTGATAGCGCCTTTTTATTTTTTTTTCACTCAATCACTGCAAATGAAAAGGGTGAAATGAAAGGCAGACCCCCACCCCCTTACTCCCCCCCACCCCCCTGCATCCCTCCCACTTCTGCCTTTCATCCCTCCCCCCTCACCTCCGATCCCCATGGGGACTCATGGGGAGAAAATTAGCTCTGAAATTAAATTCAGACTAATCTGAAGCTAATTTGGGTGTGTGCGTGTTTTTGGGGTGATAAACTCAGCGAGAGTCAGCCTTGGCAACTGTGAGGCGCCGCAAAATGATTCTGCTGTTGACACTCTGGGATTTTTTTTTTTTTTTTTTTATCAAATGACTGCTGCAAATACATCATAAATAAATAGAAAAATATGACAGGAGGCACAAACTAGAAATTCACTTTTTTTTTTAGAAAAGCAAATACGATTAAAAAAAAATATCAGACTTCTGTACAAATGAGAGCGTTTGAGTCTGTGAAGTGCAGCGTGTGAGGTGGGAAATAGTTAATGTGCTGGTACATTTTGTTCAAATGCATCACTGCAAATTAAGATCTCATTGGCTCTTCACAAATAAAAGTCAAGCCTATAAAAATCAACATTAATTCAACATCTTTAACACACAAAATATGTGAAAGAATTTGTGTTATTTAGTCTTCATCCACCTCTGCAGGACTCATCAGTTTCAACTCTAAATGAGTCCTGAAACAGCAGAACTTCAGGAGGACAAACTGTCTGTTTGCTGGTTATTTTTCGGTGATGAGTCACGCCACTTTTTTGTGTAACCGGCAGCACCGTGTGCCCCTTGTGTAACGCAGGTTCACCTATGAGGTGGCTCCTGTCTTTGTGCTGCTGGAATACGTCACTCTGAAGAAGATGAGGGAGATCATTGGTTGGCCAGAAGGGCGAGGAGATGGCATTTTCTCTCCTGGTATGTATGATTGTGAGGTAACACCAAACCCACCACCCCTCTGTTTCACCGAAAATGGAACTGGCTGTGTGTGTGTATCAGTGTGTGTGTGTGTGTGTGTGTGTGTGTATGTGTGTGTGTGTGTGTGTGCTGTTCTGTAATGTGTCAATTTGCATTTTGATGATATAAATGGAACTCGCTTCAAAGGCAATTAGCATAAAATCATTTGCTTTTTTTCCATCCCAAGCCCCCACCACATCGCCCTCCCATCTTTAATTTCTCCCATGCGTTTCTGTGTGACACGTGATGACGAGCGCTCATTGGAGAATTCACTGACAAAGACTGTGATTGGCTCTGACATTGTGGACATGGAGCTGTGACTTTGGATGCTGTGTCATCCCTCTGATTCGCACTTGACGCGCCGCAAACTAATCTTTTGTCGCTGTTTCTGTTTCTGTTGTTGTTGTTTTGTTATTTTAAACATGCAAAGACATTTTTGAAACTCTGCCATGCTTTGTGTCACAAGTCCTTCGCCGTTCCCATGAGACATGACTTGCCAGTTGAGGCTCTAATGTGGACTGACACTAGACTGCCCTGTCCGTCCTCTAGGTGGTGCTATTTCGAATATGTACGCCATGCTGCTGGCCCGCTTCAAGATGTTCCCTGAAGTGAAGGAGAAAGGAATGTCATCTGTTCCCAGACTGGTGGCCTTCACATCCGAACATGTAGGCATTCATGTTTGTAATCCAGCTGCTTTATCAATATGTGTTTTATTGGATCTGCTGAGGATCACTGATCACAGTTTTATTAAATTAAAACATCAGAGATCTTCCTCTCAGCTGCAGGAGTGACTCAAAATCTCTTCTGTACTTTAGTTTTGGCTTATTGTGTGTTTTTAAAGTGACTCGGTGTCACTTTCACACCATGAAGCTGAAGGTTTGTGTGTCGGACACACAGGAACACGAGGAACACGAGGTGACCGGTGATTCTGTCATCTCCTTCATTTTTTAAAGGACATTTGAAAGACGCTGAGAGGAAAAAAAACCCATTAAATGACACACAAACCTTCAGCATCAAAGCAGTTTGAACAGTTTGATTATATATTTGCAGATGTGTACCTCCTCCTCTGAGCTGATGTACAGACAGCTGATAAAAATCTCTCTCTCGTTTGTTTCTTTTGTCTTTCAGAGCCATTTTTCAATTAAAAAAGGTGCAGCAGCTCTTGGCATCGGGACAGAAAGTGTGATCTGCATCAAAGCAGATGAAAGGTACAAAAACAGAAGCTACCATATAAATTATATGTGTTTATATCCCAAACTGTTCTTAAGTGCAATTATAAGGTTGATATATGTCACTTTGTTATTTGCATTTTCTTCTACTTTCTATTTCTAAACCCCACTTAAGAAAGAAATGTTTTACTTTATTACATTTACAAGTTTATACCTTAAACAACACGATTAACTTATATTAAATATTTGAGACAAAATCTCATGAACCTTCAGGTTTTTCTTGTCCACCTGGTCACAGTATCAGACTGTAACTACATGAATATTGTGGAGTAAAAAAATAGCAAATAATAACACTCTATTATTGTGATATCTACAGAAAAATCAAAACTTTGGAGTGCATCAGTGTCAAACAATAAATCTGAACAGAAACCTTTGTTTCTAAGACAGGCCCTTTGGTACTTTAAGTACATTTAGCTGACATTACTTTTGTACTTATGTGTAGTATTTTTGATGTGGGACTTGTAATGGAGTATTTTTACACTGTATTAGTAATTTCACATGAATAAATGACTTTGATTCTTTCTGCTGCTAATGAATTCACAACTCAAGCAGCATCTGAATCATGTTTTTCCTTCGCAGTGGTAAAATGATCCCAGCAGACCTTGAGAGGAGAATAGTGGAGGCCAAACAGAAGGTGATGTAACATCTATTTATAACACGACTACAAGTTGCTGTAAACACATGTTGACGACATCAGGCGACATCAGCGTCGTCATGTCTGCATCAGTGGCTGCTTAACTGACCGGGCGTGGTTTGTTTGTGCCTCTGCAGGGTTTCGTACCTTTCTTTGTGAGTGCAACAGCTGGAACGACAGTGTACGGAGCCTTTGACCCTCTCATTGCCATTTCTGACATCTGCAAAAAGTACAACATCTGGATGCATGTGGATGTGAGTAGAACAGACAAATCCTGAAGGCTGCAGACACCAATCTGCATAAACGGCTCCTGCCGCCTCATTTGAAACACTGTTATTGCCAAAACTGCCTGTGATGCACAACATCTGTCCACCGTGGGCATTTTTAAGTGAAGGAATGTGTAGAAATGCAGAGCTCACCGGCGAGTTTGACAAATCTATTATGTCTGTCTCGCCTCTAACTGCTTGCGGTTGACCCAGATAGGAGGCAGCCATTTCCTATCTAACACTGGGGATTAGAAAAACTGGAACAGAGGCTGTAAATCATCTCCTCCCCTGACTTTGCCATCATGGGCCCTTTCACTAAAGGAACTCTATCTATTAATGAAGGTGATTTAGTCCTGACAGGGGGACACCTCTATTAAGAGACATAAATGGCCTTATCTATCATTCCACAACTGGCGAGAGATGGGGAAAAAAACAATCTGGCTCTGGAGTGTCAGACTATGTGCTTTTGTGGATGCAGCTTCCTGTGAAATAAATGGGTTTGGTGGCACTTCTTAACTCTCGTCAGGAGACATCACGAGGCTGAAAACCTGGAAATGTCTGCAAAAATATCCACAAAAGACTCTGACATGAAGGCCTGTGTTTAGATCAGATGTGCTGATGGTCAATCAACAACAATTTACTCGTCTAATAGGAAAAAGATTTTGATAAATGAAGGAATTAGAGCATCATGCAAAGCTAAAACTTCTCAATAGTGCAGTAACTCACAGTTGATGATGGATCTGCCAATTATTTTCTTGGCTAATTGACTGGTTCATGAAAAGTCAGAAAAAAGAGAAAATGCAAACAGCAATTTTAACAGACGCTGAAAATAGATGATGTTTGGTGTTTGTGCACAATCCATCAAGTCCATGTTTGAAAAATTATCCTGTTTTAAGTCTTTGTTGTTCGCTCTACCTGTACTGCCACAACATACAGTACAGTCGACTTGTGCACAAACTTGCATAGTGTTAAGAGTTGATAGTGCTTTTCATCATATGACAGAACTTTCCTGACTTCACTTTTCTAATTAGGTACCATTCTTTAACTTTCTGGTTTAAATCGATGTTCACTTCGCTCGTAACTTCATGTCTGTTTCTGTGTAAATACACTCAGACAATGTAAAATTCCTTGTGTGTCCGAGCATACTTGGAAAATAAAGTCTTTGCTGATTCTGATGCTGATAATGGAAGTGACAGAGGTGGACTGATCAATAATCCAGGCCAGCAAGGCTTTGCAAATGCATTTAGTAATCCAGAAACATTATCATTTTGTATTTGACCACTAAAGAATTTAATGATGAATAAATGGCTGAATGTCTATGTTAGATAACAGGTTCTTGGTCGACTCTTTACTGTTGCTTGGTTGTGGTCCTGAATGATCAATAACTAATCGTGTATGTGTGTGTTCTGTCAGGGCGCGTGGGGAGGAAGTCTCCTCATGTCCAGGCGACACAGGTGGAAGCTGGACGGAGTTGAGAGGCAAGTAGCATCTTTTGAGAGACGAACAACAACTGACAAGAGTTAGAAGTTCATGAGGGTTTAAAGTAACGATGCGTTCTGGTTGTTTTTGTTCACTTCAGGGCCAATTCGGTCACATGGAACCCCCACAAGATGATGTCAGTCCCCCTGCAGTGTTCGGCCCTGCTGGTCAGAGAGGAGGTACGCCTCGTCCAACTTTACCAACCATTACTGTCAGATATTACAGTTCATGTTTTGTTTTCATGCAGTAATTGTAAATATTCTGGATCTGAAATCGCAGGGTTTGATGCAGAACTGCAACCAGATGCACGCCTGCTACCTGTTCCAGCAGGACAAACACTACGACCTGTCCTACGACACCGGGGACAAGGCGCTGCAGTGTGGACGCCACGTGGACATCTTTAAGCTGTGGCTCATGTGGAGAGCTAAGGTGAAAACTAGCTCCTATGCTCTAATTTTACATGCTTTTCTTTTAAATACAGACTGATTTTGTGAATGTAGTCAGGTTTTGCTGTGATCAACATCCAGGACTGTGTTTTTTTGCATCTTTTGAACAAAAAACTTCAAAGATAACAATGTGGAAAACTTGACGTGACTGAAAATATTCTGTGTAAAATATAAATATGCCACCAGTAGGATTCACCTCATTTCACTGGAGTCAAACTACTTTTAACCAAGTCTTTAATTTTGTCTTTTATTCATAGATAATTAAGCTGTAAGTCCGTCCCGAGGAGACAGGAGTTTTCTTTTTATGGCTCTTGAGCTGAAAATGTCTGGGAGCCCCTCCTCATCATAAAAAACTAACCATATATATTCTTTTTTCTTTTTTTTTTTAACAGGGAACCATCGGGTTCGAGGCTCAGATTGACAAGTGCTTGGAGCTGTCAGAGTACCTCTACAACAAGATCAAAGACAGAGAAGGATACGAGATGGTTTTCGATGGCAAAGTATGTCCACGTTTATATTTCAGCATCTTTCATCCACAGTCACATAATCAGAGAGAAGCAGCTGACTTCGGTCTGCGCTGCGTCTCTTACCTGACCGTGCTCAGTGTCATTATGGGTGACTTGGCTGGCTGGCTGCGTGCTCTTGCTTTGTGTTGGATGAATGCCATTTTTACCTCTAGCTGCCAGTATAATGTGCTGCTATTATGTTTAATGAATAGCGTAACGGCCCGTAATTGCTCATATGCATATGAATAGCATGATGTCTGAAATATCCTCCACTCTTGCAAAGCTACAACAGCGCGAACGTACGCACCTATGTCGGGGTTGTTAAGCTTAAAAACTCTTTCATAAAAGGAGTGCTGGGACATTTAGAGTAAAAGCTCTTTACTGTTTCAAGGTTTATTGTTATCCTGCTGAACCACAAAAAAAAGGCTAAGAGCATCATAACCAAGAGGTTGATGGGAAAAAGCCAAATCCTGCGGGCATCGGCCCAGGTGTTCACTTGTCTGTGTGTCCCACCGAGCCATTACATCAATCTGACGGTGAATATAGTGCCGCTGCACCAGCCCCGGCTGTATAAATGAAGCTGGTGTGCATGGCTGGTCAGCTGTTGGTAATGAATAGTTTTTTTTCCCAGGCAGGCTGCTTTAGTGCTTCAGATTCCAAAAAATAGAGCAATGTGAGGCTTTTTAGGAAGACAGAGTGTCTGAGAAGGAGGCAGGATGCATCTCTGATGCTGGAAACGGCTAATGGATTTCCTTTTTTCAGCTGAATAGAATTTAATCTGGTTTGATGAAATGGATGGGCCACTGTCCAGCACTTTATTTTAGAAATATCTGTAGGATTTCAGGCAAAGACGATCAGTAAATATATGTGTAAGTACAGTATTTAATTTTAGTTCTAGGCGTATTTAAATATAATATATGTCCATGTATGTACAAGACTGGGTGAAATGTTTAAAATATCATGTTGTTTCATATTCATGATCACATTTTTGAAATGTACTGATATATTACACCAGAAAAACCTCTTTACGTGTTAAAAACAACACCTATTAACAACATTACAGTTCATATTGTCAGTCACATGTAAGCCTCTATGTGATGTGTTTAAGGTAATGAAACTGAAGCATCTTATGCATAATTAAAATAATTGACTTCCCTGTTAACTCTCTTGATTTTAATTTGATATTTTTGCCACTTGGGGGCAGCACAACAAGCTGTGTGGCATTATTAATTAGCTACATTGTCATCTTATAAAGTTAATATGGCCAAGATGTTAGCAGACGATCTGTGTTTTCTGGGTTTAGTTGCTAGTTGTTTAGCCTGTGTGTCAGAGAGATTGTAGAAAGGCAGAGTACAGGAGGTCATTTTCTGTAAAACAGCTGCTCACTTAAATATTTTGATGAGACAGAATCAAAACTATAAAGCTGCAGGACATAAAAAACCAAGGCAAGAGCTAAAAGATGTTAAAGTTCTCCATATAACTAATGTAACTACAATCTATGTTTTCTTACTGTAAAAAAATACTATATTACTATATTTTATTACTTTCCTATTGAGCATCTTTTGATCTATTGCTATTGCATCTTTAAACATGCAACTAGTTGTAACTGTAATCTCTAAAGTCACTTTTTTAATGTAAATTAAATAACTTAAATATTTATATGCAGAAAAATGAAACAACCCTTGTGGTTATGACACGACCACTGGGGGTTTTGAAGAAAAGAAATGTTTAAATCCATCCCATGGTGGCTTTAATCTTGACAACAAAAGTTTTTTTTAAAAAAAAAACACTCATATCATCGTGAAACATTCTGCTGAATTATTTTCCAGTCCAGTTATTTTTCTCTCAGGCAGTTTAATCCTCTCATCTCCCTGTAAACTCTGTGTGTTTCACAGCCTCAGCACACCAACGTCTGCTTCTGGTACCTCCCTCCTGGGATCCGCTACATGGAGGACAAAGAGGAGAGAAAGAAACACTTGCACAAGGTGGGTGAGCGCAGATAAGAAGCCTGACTGTAATATCTACAGAAAAACACCTCCCGTTCACCCTACGAACCTGTCTCTCCTATCCAGCTCCGCCATCACACGTCCTCCTCATTAGCAGAAACATGGACATCCACTTATACTCAGGATTTTAAAAAAAGAGAGAAGCTTGAGGTATAAATGTGACTCTCTTAAAATAGGTGATGTTGTCACAGAGGGAGGGGATCACAGGCCAGACTTAAAGGCAGCGAGGCTGTTCAGTTAGCTGAAGTGTCGGCCATTCAGAGCGTCCCTCAGCAGCAGGGGACCACTAGTGACAATTAGGAAAGATGGTGGACGTGATGGCCATACAAAGGGCTCTCTCCAAGAAATCCTTGCCATATTTGTGATTTTGGCACATCAAATGGAGAGATTTACTTTTGTTTTCTGAAGTTTGATTGAAAAAAACCCACCGTGGATATGCCTCACTGAAACTGAGTGGTGTTGGCCAGCTCATGCTCTTTTTTCCACAGATTTCTGACACTTAGATTGAGGGGTGACGTAAATGTTGCGCCATTATCTCGTTGAGAAAAAAAAGAAAAAAAAAGAAGCCTGAACTTGAAGGAGCTTCCTCAATTTCCACTTAATGACCAGAAAATTGTCAAAAGACTGATTTGACTGGAATCTGCAGCGAGTGATTATTTCACAGAAACTGCAGCGAGACACCTGCAAGAGATTTAGAGGCAATGACTGATAATGTGATGGCAACTGCAGCGCTAACCACAGATCCACGGTCTTTACGCTGCCAGTCCTGTGGTGAAGCAACTGCACCTCAGTGTAAAAATAGTGTGGAAAAGTAAAAGTCCACATTTTGCAAACTGGAAACCTTTTAAATATGTTAATTTATGGAGCTTTTAAAGTCCTAAAAGATTATATTAATTTGCACACATGTGATAATTGTGTGCAACAAGATAAAGTTATTACTTTCAAACCTTTAAATCTTACAGGTATCTGATTACCTTGTATTAATTTAAGGTGAAAACTCCTGTCAGTGTGTGTGGGGACTGTAATCTACAACAATGCATCATATTTAATGATGCTTTGTATTTAAAATCAAAGTAACTATTGCAGCTGAATACATGTGGTGAAGTAAGGGCAGCCTTGAGTATCTCCATCAAAAATTGTAGCTGTAAGTAGTTTAATGAAGCATAAAATGAGTATACTTGAGTAAAAGGTACCTAAGCTGCACCTAAGCACAATAGTTAAGTAGTTAATGTATTTAGTTACTTTCACCACTGTGTAAGCCTGTAAACACAAATAACCTTCTTTTCTGGACTGAAATTGTTCAAATGGCAATGAAACCAACTGTTCTTGTTTGATTAGTTTCAAAAGTCTGTTTTCATTTTTCAACTTCATGCATCTTTTTTTTGTAATTTTGGCCACATGGTCCCGGGCCTCCAGGGTACTTTAAGAGTCACAAACTAAAGAGTACATTTACCGTAAGACTTCACGGAGGTGTTGCAGGGATTTCTTCCTTTTTTTACTCCTGAAAAAATTATCATTATCAATACACAAAAACTTTTCACCAATAACTTTTCATCAGTAGGTTTGTGTTTACTTCTGTTTAGGGGCAGATTTATTGAGACTAGGGGACCTGTAAGGATTAAAAACAACACTGGGCCATTAAAAAAGGAGAATACACCCAAATGCTAATGATGTGTTTGTGAATGTGAGAAAAAACAAGCAAATTACGCCTTTTTTTTCGGTCTTACTTTCCTGTTTGCGCAGCGCTGCTGTATGACCTGATACTTTCTCCTCTGAAGAAACTGTAACTCAGCCTGTTTTTATTGGATCTTTCAGGTGGCTCCGGTAATAAAGGCCAGAATGATGGAGTACGGCACAACCATGGTCGGCTACCAACCACAGGGGGACAAGGTCAACTTTTTCCGCATGGTGATCTCAAATCCGGCCGCTACCTTCGAGGACATCGACTTTCTTATTGAGGAGATTGAACGGCTCGGCCAAGATCTATAAGACTCATCTCACCAAACCCTCCTGTACTTTCCCCCCTTGACGGATGAATTGTTTGTCGTGAATGTACTGGTAAACTTTTTCTTTTTCTCTCTCTCTTTCCTCCAAAGTCACATATTTAAGAGTATATTTGAGAAAAAAAGATATACAGATATATCCATAGATTATGTATTGTAGCTTTGCCGTGGACCAACTTGGTCCAAAGCTATGTAAAAGTGCTTTTGTCTGCCTTTCCTATAGTGTAGTAGACCACAGAGTAGTGTAAGTGATGTAACTTTATATGTACTTTATGTGATATGAAATGCTTGTGCAATAGGCCGACGAGGAAGAGTTTTATTTTTTTGAATCATTTCTCATTTTGCCGAGTATGTTGTTAAGTGCCAAACGTGGTTGTGTTCTATTGTAACTTTACATTTTAAACTTTATGGTTTAAAAACAAAGGAAAAAAAAGCACTTCACTTTACCTCAGCTTACTCGACTGCCTCTACATCTGCACATAGTACTTCAAGCAGCGATTTTGGACAATATTCTCTCGACTGGTGATGAATCGCAGTACCACAACATGTAAAATGAGTTTCCCAAACACAGCAGGCCAGCACAGGGGTTTGGAAATACATAGAATATAAGGCAAAGAGACGATTTCCATCCAAAAACCATGACAGCAAAAACAGTTCAAAGCATTAACGAAGGCATGTTGGTCCATCATTTATTACTTGACCTTTTACAGTTTGGTCTGCAGCGTGTGATGCTAATTTAATGTTGTTGCTTATGTCTAAATGCTTTCTACTCTTTTTACACACACACACACACTTCTTTCTAGTGTATTTAAGGTGGTAACGGCTTTTAGACCTGCTTTGTTTATGGTCACCAGCTACATGCACATATCAGAATGGGAACCATTTCCAACCTGCATATTAAGCTGTGCTGAGTGTGCTTTACATGTTATAATGAAGATCAACAATGGGAATAAGCAACACCTGAGAGGTGACGTTGAGCTACAATCCTTAAGATTCTCCTCCTTAAAAACTTAAAATTATTTGTTTCAATAGCCCTTCCAAGTGTTGTAAGGTTTTTAATGGCTTCTGTTACATTATTTTGAAGTTTAGTGGTGGAGTTCGCCCTTGCAGCTCAAAATTTAAACTGCGTACCCCCCAAAAAGGAAGCAACTTAAAATTATATTTAACCTAAATAATCAAATTCTAATAATTCAGAGAGTTGTGTGTTTGTGGCACTGAAAAAAAAGCAATTATCTTGTTTATGTATTTAATTTATTATATCAATAGATAATATTTGTGTATGGGAAGCAAAGCTTAGTTAACACTTGAGCAAATAAGGGGCCCCAGCCCCTGAAGGGCCCCCATAACGAAGAGTTTGCCAATCTGCTACATTGAAGAAGAAAAGGAAGACCTATCGTCCCTGCATTGCTAACTTCTAAAGTTACTCTCTGCCAAAGATTATTTGTCCACTGTCCACTTTATCCAGCCATGATGGGAAGACCCTTCTTTTGGCACGTGGGCATCACATGACCTGCAGTACCAAATGTGGCCACTGCACCAAATTGTCCTCACAGACCAGCTTTGCTTGTGGCAGCTTGGTTGTTTCAAACTAAAATATGAGACTTTTAAAATTAAAAATGGGGCTGAAATCTTAAGGATTATAACTTAAAACATAAAATCCTCTAATCTACAGTACCAAAATGAGAGAGGCTTGTGGTAAGTGGTGTTTTTCGACGAGCACTTAATGAAAGATTGTGCATCTTTAGAAACTGGGATCGGGGCAATAACCGTGTTTTGTCTGAATACAGGAACTTCACCAGATTTGCAGCTACTGCATACCTGACATCACTTGCACTAAATCAGTGAGGGAGATGTATCATCCCTTAGCATTGCAACTGAGATTTCTTCTTTGTTCATTCACAAGCAATATTCGAGTATGGGTCCAATCCAAATACCCTGAAAAATAACAACAACAACAAAAACAAAAAAAAACAGTGAATTCAAGTGTACAAAAAGTAAACGATAATCAAGTTTCCTACTACGCACGTTAGTTAGCAAAAAAACAAACCGAGAACATGCTTACTGTAGGCAGGTTAGTTTATGAAATGGGAACCCTGATTCAACTTTCGGGGGTTCTGTAGCATTTTCATTAGAACAAGTTAGAAAAGCACAATTTGCTCAACATGGTCGGTCAGTGTACAATCACTTTTGATCATAGATTGTAAATAGTATTTCAAGATGTCCTAAGTACATATCTTTGTGTATACATAAGTGTATATAAGACATATAACCAGAGACTATTTGTGAGGTAAAGTTATTCATATTTTCTCTATCTCCAATATAGATTACCTGTATTTTCATCCTGTTAGTCCAAAAAAAAAAGCTTTTTTCCTGTGTGTATGTACGTATGTCAGATACTTGACTTGGTTTGTGACTCTTCTCGCTATTTCAAAGAAAACGTGTTTCAGGGACTGGCTTTACAGAAACGAACAGATTTCACCTTGATATACTTGAGTCTTGCTCAGAGATTCTGGTGTTTGGTTTTTCAATATGCAAAGCCATTTTAACTCTGAAGCACTGTGTTTTTTTGTGCACAAGTGATACTTGACAGTACGTGCCGGTGTGTACCTTAGCGTGTTTGTAACTGTGTTGCCTTAGTATATAAATTTTTGCCAGTATTGTCTAGTTTTCCTCCAAAGGGGAAGTTGTGCACTTTAGAGTATACACATGACCTAATAACGTGCAATGTCTAATGGTTGTTCATGAGTTGATGTGAAAAAAAAAAACTTACTCAAAAATGTAACTTAAGCTCTTTGGTCTGAATGTGTCATGAAATCAAGGGTCTGTTGGAAATGAAAGCATTTAATTTTTTTGCAGTTTGTTGCTCTTATGAAGCGTTTTTGTTTAAGTGTCTTGCATCCTGTCTGAAAGAACCCTGAAGTTTAAAGGATTTTCTAGACTTATCGGCACTAATTCTGTTCATTTAGCAGTTAAAATTGGCATTCACACTGTGACACGGACAACATCGGATTTGGGCGACAAAGGAATCTCACTGCGGTAGTCTCGGAAAGCCAGACATTTCGTTTCTCTTGCTGCTGCTGCTGCTAGACTCGCTTCCTTTGCACGTGCATGCAATGCCTTGCCTGTCCAGCTTGTTTGATATGCAGTCTCCTATATACCTATTTCTATATATATATATATATACATATATACAGTACGTGTAGCTCCTGTAATTAGCTTTAGTGTCCAATGTATAGCCTAGCCTGTAGATTAGTGCACCGTCGCTCTAGCCTTTACATGTGATCTCTATGTCTTGGGCTTCCTGTAAAAGTTTCTCTGTGCCGCAAAGCATGCTAACCTCGCCTAGCATTGTACTCCTCTCCGCGCTTGATCTGACTATCTCTATCCTCTGCCTTTCTCTTCTGCTTGAAGACTGTCGCAGCTCAGAACGTAGAGTATTACTCGTGTATCTATATGTGTGTATTCCCTCAGCATGTCTCTCTGAAAGCTCTTCTCCAAGCTCTGCAACTGTAACGACCTTTTTCTCTCTCTTTCTCTTTCTCCGCTTCGCCCTCTGGTAGCAGTATCAGTGTGACCCTGCGCTTTCCTCTTGCGTTTCTCGGCTACCCCGCTGTCGTTCTGTTTGTGTGTCTGAGACGGTATGTTGACTCGTGTCATGGTGCCATAACATCACCGCTTTGTGTTTTTGCTTCACCAAGGCCCTTGACTCTTTGGGATGTGAGAGGAACAGATTTAAGACCTGATTGTCCAAATACTTGTCCGATGCAAGTGTTGCTAGCCTTTAACACAGAAGTATAAAGAAAATATATCCTGGTTACTTGCTTATAGTAAATATTTTTTTTCCTTTATGAGAACAATCAAAATCCCTTGTACTCAGTTCATTTTCACTTGAATACGTTGCAATTTTAAATGATATATTCTGCAAACTACTGTGCTAGCTTCACTCGACATTCATTTGTCCTGAACTATATGTTATTATTGGGAAAAAAATAAATAAATATTGTCAAAACAAACATTATTGTAAGCTTGTTTTTTCTTCTTTTATCCTTTGCCATGCATACAGTAACATTTTCAGAGCAAACTTTTCGCTTTTGGCCCCACAATGTGAAACACAACAGTGTTACGTGAACAGAAGAGTTCAAAATTTGTTACATAAACTGGAGAGAAAATCCTGAAAACAGCCAAGTGGAACATAACAAGTGGCACTTTGACAGCACTACAAGGTAAGGACGTACCAGCAGTGCCGGTGCAGCACTGCTCATGTTTATGTAATCATTGATTTTTTATTTTTTCCAGTGACTCTCAAATTATATACTGAAGGGAGTCACGAAGCAGCGAATCAGTGTGAAAACAGGGTTTGTGTTTCAATCCTGTGACCAAAATGATTTAAAAAATACAGAATTTGTATAATTTCATACAATCCCATACAAAAAACAATTCAAAAGTTATTTTTTATGGTATGTTTATTAAGTTTATGAGGTCAAAAATTCAAAAGATACTAACAATGAGTCAATAGTCACAGTAGATGAAAAAAAAACATAATTCAAACATGCATGAGAGGGATCTTACCATGCAATTCAATAAATGAAAAAAAAATCCAGCTTTAAGCATTTTTTCCGAAAACTATTAAATTTCTAATGTCAATAACAAAAAAAATCATCATATTATGAGACAAATATGCTCTTTTTGCCACTAGAGTGAAAAAATGTGATGTTTTTGTGAACATCACTGGTAGGTTGCTGACGTCTCTCTAGGTGGCACTGCTGCCCCACAATTTAGTCACGAGGAAGCAGCAGGGAGTTTTCTTTCACCTTGTCTCAAAATAGACTTGCAGTGCAAATGTGACTGGAATTTTTGGCAAATAACTTATTTTCCGTTATTGTCTGAATGAGCTGTAATTTTAACATCTACCTCTCAATCATCTCTGATTACAACATCCTTTTATGTCCAAACCAAAGACGAAAAAGCTGAAAAGAAAAAAAAGACATCCCAAACTATGGGAGAGGTTCCCAGATGGTTTGCCTCATCTTTCCCTCCTATACACAAACACACATGTAGTAGATAAAGAGGAAAATACCACATGGAAACGATCAGTGTCTCTCTGACGAACCCTCACCGCACAACCAGACGCAGAAATACAAAATATTTGTTTATTTAAGTGACATGTAGGAGCCAGATAAGAAAGTGAGATATATTTGATATCTGTTTTAAACCAAACATCTGAGGAGCACACCAGCTGGCTCGGAGCGAAGCTGCTCGGAGGAAACACATTGTTTTAAGATTACAGATATGACATGTCATCATTCAGTTAGTAAACTGTTTCCATACAAACCGTTTTAGAGGCTCTGCATGATGAGGGCCAAGGAGTGCGTTTAATAAGAGGGAAAAACCGCCTCGCTGCCTTCCAGAGACATGATCTTTTTGCATGTAATCTGGTAAGTTACTGTGTTCCTCACTACTTAAAAAGGTATATAAATCATACAAATCACCTTTTATTTGTGTGGTTGCAAAATGAGATAAGTGCATGACATTTTTTTCTTAATCTGTGCTGAAAGATTTGAGAGGCTGCGATATTTGTCGGCATGAAAAATGATGCAAATAATGAGGAACAGCTAAAGAGAAAAGCAACATGAAGGTAATAATGTATTCAAAGTTTGTTCTGATGGTTTATTCCCAGGAAGCATTAATATATCCAGTAAATCTCAATAGTTTTTCTCATTTTGAATGATGCAGGTTGAGGTGTATTTTCTGAATTGTAAAACCAGATCAAATAGATTTTTTTTAGTTACAAATAGAGCAAAGCAGCTCTGGTGATAAAAAATAAAGAGATGTGTCAATGAGCTGGCCACTTGCAGTCATGATGTGAGCTTTCCTCTCTCACAGCTCATGCAGAAAGCTTCACGATCTCTCCTTCTTGCTGCAGAGCCACACTGAGACAAAATGACTTGTCAGCTCAGCCTCCATTAATTATCATCAAGGAATTACCTCGGTGTACTCTTGACATCACATTTTGGGATCTGGAGTCAGGAGACCGAATTAATTTCAATCAACCTTGACACGCCGCCTCAGCAGACCCCGCCGCCGTTATCTTCCTGACAGGCAGCTCAGTCTTCCTCAAAAAAAAAAGTGTAAATATTTTCATCGCTGTCTTTCAGGATTTGTAAGTGAACTCAAAGAATCATAAGAATAGTGACTAAATGACCCAATCGGATTCATCCTGCTGGGTTTCATCCTCTCAGCCATCGGACACATTCCCCCACATCACCTGGACGATCCGCTCAGCGTTTGAAGCGGACCCCGACCATGTGGAGCACATCACAGAGCCCGTAAAGTCCCGACACTCTAATCCTACATGCGATTAAACAAAGAGGAGGAGAGCTGCTTTATCTAAACATCCAGGTTGCACAGAGGAGAAATGTAGCAAGCACGTCATAAAGTTTAACCCCGGAGAAGTTACTCTTTTCTCAAACTTAAGGCTGATTTATGAGCAAAGCAACAGATGGTAAAATCAGGGTGGCTGGCCTGAGAGAGGCTTACCAAAGCATTTTGACAGAAAGGCCAAAAGGATTCTCATGCTTCTATAAACGACTGAAGTCCTGCCTGAAAACAGACCGTGTGTGTGTGTTTGTGTGTGTGTGTGTGAGGCGGTTAAGCCAAGCCAGATGTTGGTGTCTGATGGAATTGGTGGCGTTCACCTCGCAGCCGTACGATACCTGAACTCTGCCTCTGCCCCGGTGTCAACCCAGAAGCTGGTAGGTCATCCGTTAGTGTTTGGTTTCACTCTGACACCGCTCAGCTCGCACATGAAAGCCCGGTCACCTCAGGGTGGAGGCCGCATGCTTGGCTGACAGCAGAAGAGGTCGCAAAGACACCTCTTTTTTTTTTTTTTTCACCCACATGTTGTGTTATTTATCAGCTGTCCAGCCAGGAGTTTGCCTCTAAGCATGGATTTCTTGGTTTGGAGGTCAAAAGATGTCTAAGATTAAAGCTGCTCTCATCAATATTTTTGAACAAACAATGTGTGTTAGTGTGTTTAAGCTCATCATTCCAGTTTTACAACTCGCAACTTCATGCTTTGATTCACTCCCACTGCCCTTATAATTTCAATTTCAGATTCAACAGTGATAAAAAAGGTCAGATTAAGCCTCTGTAAGCTTTCTGCCCAACAGCAGCTGGCAGACAAACAAAGTCAGACTCTGGCCTTTTGATCCAGGAAGCATTTGGCTGCTGAAGAGCCGGATCTTCTCATTTTATTTCATAATGTGGACAAGTCTTAAGGCGACTGAACAAAGTTCAATCAAAAACCTTCTGAGTCAGTTTCTTCTGCACTTGAACAAAGTGCTGCTCAATACTGTGCATATAGCAGGTGTAAGCAATAACTTTTGAGTTTGTCATCCAAGTTAAATCGCTTGATAAGCATCGAAACCTGAGGTGCACTCGTTTTTGTCATCACATGGTTGGATGTTATTGTGTGAGGAATTTAAATATTCAAACAAGTCTGCTAAATCATGTTAAATACTAAAGTTGTGATGCTAAATGCTAAAGTTAGCTTGCAGAATTACAAGATGATTAGTGTCATCTGCTTACAGGGCTTTTTTATGGCTGGAGATGTTAACCAGAAAAGTTCATGTCAAAGGTTCACCCACAACAGTTTCTTACACAGAGTTTTGTGTTTTTGATGTAGAGTTGTGGAGTCTAAATCAGTTAAAGAGTTTAATTTTATATAATTTGGATAAATATAGAATAGATGTGGAGTTTAAACAAATGCCTTTTAATCCATTTTTCATTAGTCCGGCCATCATTTGCATTAGTGCATTGTACTCACCAAGTTAATTGCTCAGATGTGGGAAAACTGTGACGCCGCAAAAACAAGTTTAATGAGGCAAGAGGCACAAAAAGTCAGACGAGCTTTACACAAACTCACAGCTTCCTCAAACTTATTTTAAAAAGACAACAAAGCTTTTACCCACAGTGTTGGTCTGTAAACTGTACTGGATGTTTTCAAAAGACTCCTGGTTCAACTTCAACCAGCTGTTCTTGAATAAACTGAGCACGCACACAGTTTTTATCTACAATTAGGGATTAATAACTCAAATTGATGGTGTTTTTTTTTCCATTCCAGATTAAAAGATCTTTCTTTTCACCTACAAATCACCAAATCCATGCTTGCTGCGTTGCATCTGCTTTTAATAACATACAAATGAATGCAGGAATATTACACTTTTGTTGAGCATTGAGATACTCTGCTGAACACACACCGCTAGCTGAAGCCGGTCGCACTCATTAGCTTCTCTGACCTCGCTGTGCACCCTGCCTGCTACCTTAACATGCACTATTGCTGCAAAGCACCGTACACACACACACATACATGCATGCACACACCACTCGGCTGAACTTATTGTGGTTTATGCAGAGTCATTTGTATTGATGCATTCAGCGAGATAGTTAATCTGTAAGCGCCTGCCACAGAAAGCAATTAACCTCACAGACCACCGGGGAGTTTGACGTGAGTGAGAGAGCATCTCTCCGCCATTTAAATGTACACCGGAGGGACTCGCTCGCACGCATTCAGTCACCCTATTATTCATCATCATCACTCTGAATGGCCTCTTCATAGAGACAGCGAGTCAGGCCTCCCCCGTCCACACACACTCGCACACATATACACATGCACAGGTATTTATTTCGACACCGAAACTGACTGATCCCCGTGGCTCGGGAGTTTCAGATTGCCCTTGACGGAGAAGTGATCAAGGTCAGTTTAAGAACAAGAAAATTAAATACTGCATTCCTGGTGATCAGGGAATTTACCGGATGCTGGAGGGAACTATGCAGAGCCCTTGCCAAGTCTGGAAAAGGGAGATACAGTATGTTCAGCATGATTATTTTCAATGCCAGTAAAGTTTCGGGCTGGCCAAAACCTTGTAGAAAAAGCAAGTACTGCGATTCCCAAACTAAGAGAAAACAGCTTTCTTTGACGGATTTCGTCCTGTTCGACGATGTAGAAAATCTCAGGAATCCAAAGAGCTCAATGGTGAACTTTTTTTTTTTTTTTTTTCTGTTTGTCAGACAAACTTTTTCACAGGCGGTTCAATATGAATCCTACTCTGTGTTTGTGGCTACTGACCTGCCAGCCCATTCCCTCATGCATCAGCAACCTCTCTAATGAGGAGAAAAACACCGGCACAGATGGGCGAAGGAGGGGAGGAGACTGTGACAGATGAGTGGATGTGCAAGAAAAAAAGGGAGGATGATGGAGAATTTATAATGAAATGAAGACTGAATCTAGAGATATTGATGCTGGAGTTTTGCAAGAAATCTCAGGTTTGATGTAAGTCAGGCAGACTTCTTTAAGAGGTGAAAAAAGGTGGAGATAAACTCAGAATTTGAGACAAAGAACCATGTTTTATCTTCTCTGGCTCTTTAAATCTATAAATGTCTTTACATCAGTCTGGAGTGAAATGTCTCAACAGCTATCTAATCGATTGCCATTACATTTGCACAGGCATTCACGGCTTCATTATGAAGTATCACGGTGACTTTGATGGTTCACTGACTTTTCCTGCTCGGCCACCACGACGGTGACATTTGTGGTTTGGAGTAAAATGTCAAACTATCAAATGGATTCCCATGAAAATTGGTACAGACATTCATTTCCCCCCCTTCAGGATGAATCATGATCCCTTTGGCAATCATCTGATGTTTCATCGAGCACCGTCATTAAATCACTGCCTTGACACGAATGGATGTGCTAATTAGCGAACGTTAGCATGCTCAAACACAAAATTAAGACTCTGAACATTGTAAATATTATGCTGAACAGCAGCATGTTTGAATTTTCTGTGTGTATAGAAACTTCGCTTCCTGCAGGAATTGATTAAGTGGGAAAATCTTTAAAAAAAGGGAAAAAAATGCCTTTTATTAAAAGGAAACTGGGCCGCAATGAAAAGTCACAACTCTCTTTCGACTTGAAAGAGAAATTTTAAAAGGCTGTTACAGCAAACGTCATCTGGACTCTTACTGCCTAAGTGATGTCACGTCATACATGAATTTGATTGGCACGTAAAATCCCTTCAAATTAAAGCGCTAATGACACCGTTCACTTTCCTGTCCACATCTTCTCAGTTTATCCAACCAGGAAGATGAAAAGCTTTTGATTTAATTACGGCCAGACCTATAAAAAAATTCATCAAGTCAACAATCGGTGGTGTTTGACAATATACCAACAAGTTGGATCAAAAAAAATCAAAGAGATCATTGCAAACTTTCTCCTCACCCCATAAATCCACTGTCAAGTACCTCAGTAACACAGTGTGCAGCATCAAACCGGGCCACATGCTCCAAACATTTCCCTGCAGACAAGAGGCCTTGGCTCTTACCGTAACATCCGCTTCTGATTAAAGCGAGCCTGTCTCCAGCTTTGTCCTTTTTAAGTCAACATCGGAGCAGACTGGGGCCAGGTTTGGGTTAGGAGGGTGTTCACCTCCACCACAAATCACTGTGACTGATGTGACTGTTAACACGACACCATGTTGGATTTTTTCAGCATTCGGGGGAAACAAATGATAAAGATACACATTGAGATCTTTAAGTTGTTGTTTTTTTTTTTTTCCAAACACAAAAAAAAAGTAATTTAAGACATATTGGATGGTTTAGTTATTGAAACAATTGCTTTTGGAGCCATCAAGGAGGTCTGTTGTGTTGGAGGAACTTCCTTACATGCCAATGACTGTTTGAGTGAAATCCAAACACAAAAAAACCCCCAGAAAGCGAATAAACTCACAACAGATGCATTTCGGTGCTAAATGATGTTTCTGTTTCTGTTTTGCAGAAGATCCACCAGCATGCGTGTCTGCAGCGCATCAAACTGCGAAACTACATGGCACCTTTTTGTCCTTTTTCATCAACGTTTGCAAATTGAATTTCTGCGATTGTTGATTCGTGTCGACTGAAGCATCTGAGCTCGATCAAACTTTTACCTTGTGGATTTGTGTGGATGTATGAAGGCTGGATGAGCGTGTTATTCTCTGCATGATAAGACAGAAAATTGTATGCACTTCATTTAGAAGAATATACTTTTTTTAATGCATACACAATGAATTGCATGACTTTTTTTATTTGAAACAGGTCACTGACTTAAAATTATGACCTGACTCCATTCCTCAGCTAAATGCAGCCTAGCTTTCTAATTAGACTTTCAGCTAATTGTTTTGTTTTTCACTCACATCGCTTTTATCGCACCATTTGCAGCTGCAGAAGGTGGCCTTATTTAAGCACTAAAGCTCTGAAAATCAACAGCAGTACACCACTAGACCGGCACGAAACAGCAAGACAAATACTAACTTTTAAACAAAGTGAAGTATTTAGCAAATAGAGAGCCAGATAATTTCTGTAGAGGTTGGTAAAAATTAAAACAAGGTTTTATGAAGGATGAATATTTGATTTAAATTCAAGAAAGAGGCCACATAAAAAGGATTTTGTTTTTTTTTTACATTTGGCCTTCATCTGTTCGAGTATTATGAAAGAGCAGCTGAGTCGTTGATTTACATGGCTGACATTAGTGTGCTGGTGACTTGGATTAGTAACATTAGTGTTACTGTAACTAATGTTAAGTTACTTTCTGGGAGACCCGAGTGTTTCGATTGCATTTACGTTAGTTTTCTCTCTACATCGTCTCCACGTATGATTGGATACTTTATCGATCAATGAGGGGATTTTGAATGAGAGGAAGGTGGAGGGGTGATGAGGAAGGACAGAAGTAACGGAGTAAAACAAAATACAATTATTAGATAATAAATAATAGACAAAGAGTAAATATCCATACACAGAAGGGTAGGATGAGCTGTAAAAGATAGAAAAGCCAAAAGTTAATAGTAAAGTAAATTAATCTCCTTAAAAAGCTGAACATTTTGAAAGTTGAATGGTTTCTGCTGCACAAAGTCTGAAGGAGTTGAAAGCATCCAAAAAAGTTACAGAAGAAAAGAAAAAGAAAGGAAATGGCCATCAGGAAGAACAATAGTGTGGATGCTGAATCAGCATTCATGAATGAGCATTCACGCAAACTAAAAGGCTAACTAAAGGCTAAGAGGCTAACGAGAAGAAGCATCACAGCGATAAGGGAAACACAGAGTGGAGCGATGACTCACTCTGGCTTTTTTCACCACTAACGAGCAATTTCATATGAAATTTAGTCACGAAATTTTTGGTTTCAGAAGCCTTAAAGACATTGTTTTCATCACACACACACACACAGACAGACAGACATCTCTGTTTCTTCTCTCTTTCCTGTTTTGTGTCTCTTTCCCGTTTTCTCTCTCTGATGTCTCTGAAAACTCCTCGAGTGCTGTGGGTCTCATTTGATCCACAGCCTCAGACATCTGGAGCGCTGCTCCACCAAAACACCTGTTTTCAATTCAGGCAACCGACAGAAACATTTGATTGTTTCTTACAACCAGACGTTTTTTTTTTCTTTTTCTTTTCCACTCTCTCCATCTCATTGACTCACGAGCTTTTTTTTTTTTGTTATGTTTAAACCAAAGAGCAGCTCTCCTTTAGGTAACAGAAAGATGAATAATAACTTGATTAAGACCAATTGTGAGGATGAGGACGCTGTGTGATTTTTCCAGGTATTATGTCTGCAATTTTGGCACCTGAGCTGCTGAAAGGTTACTTTCAAATAGGTCCGGTATGTTTGAGATTAAATGGATGAGTAATGTCTGAATGTTAAACTTCTACCCCTTTGACTTAATGGAAAATAATAACTGTTATGAAATGATGACTATCACGATAGGTAAGTCCACCACAATGTCAATCTCAAGACACTGGAATTAAGGTCAATGAGAGGCTAGATGATGTGGCCGGACAGGAATGCTTTAGGTGAACATTGTGCTTAATTAAATACATGTTGTAATAATCCCACAAAAAACAGTGAAATATCTTTCGTCTGATTGTCGTGAACTAACGATGAACTTCTTTGGTTTTGTTTTTTTTGCTCTAAAGTTGAAAATGTGACATAAAACCAAAGTAAAACTGTGTAAAAAGTGAAATTTTGCTTCTCACAAAATACAATATATTTACATTTTATTTGGTGTCGAACAAATATGCATGCATGGACAGTGAGCTCAACCTATGGAAAAAAAAAAAAAAAAATCTCTTAACATAATGAAGTGAGACTGAAGCTGAAGAATTTCAGTGGAAGCTTTGCTGCCAACTCCCTGAAACACTTAATTGTCCCTAATTGTTTGGAGGACAGAACACACACAGAGGCAATTAGGACTGATATGCATGGGCAGCTCTTCACAGGGGAAACAGCATTTAGGCACAAGAAAAACAAAGTATGATGTTTGCACATTCTGTAATAACATGTTAAACTTTAGGATAGAAGATATAACTGCGTGTGTCTGCTCTGTGCTCCGACGTGTACTCGACAAATATATGGATTCTTTACTGAAAATGCAAAAGTCATGTTTTATAAAAGGCAAATAAATATCATCAAAAACATCATCAATACCTGCTTATTTAAAGGTTACTACATAACATCTGTGTATAGCTCTTTCATAACAGACTATTTAGAGCATTAAAGGAATTGACATTTGAGAAAATGAATGTGTTACGCTCGACCTCCTGGGGTTCGATGAGACAGGGATAATACTCTCACATCAGAGCAGGAGACATGACGCTACCAGGAGCCGTTGGTGAGGTTAGTTTAGTATAAAGATGGAAAAAGGAGCCAATCAGAGTCGAAAATTTGCGTAAAAATGACATTTAATCCTTTTTGGAGGGGTTATTTCTAAGCTCTAGACTTCAGGAAATAACTGGTCTTCACCAAGAAGTAGTCCGGTACATAATGGCTGATGCTTTCACACTGCAGTTTTTAGGCACATTTGATGAGTTTTTGAGGTGGTGGGTGAATTTATTACCTTTACAGAACCAGCTAGCTGTGTTTCCCTTTTTTGTCAGTCTTTGTGTTTAGCTAAGCCAACTATCAGTCTTCTCACTTCCTCCTCCCAGGTAGCAAATAAGTGTATCTCCCAAAATATCAAACATCGTTAACAATACAATCACAATGATATACAAAAAAGGTTTATTATACAGTACACAAGTTAAATATGTGCAGGAACGGAAGGAAATATATATCAAACAACTCATACACATGTGTTAAGATAGGCATGCCAATATTTGTGTACACACACACACAAATATACAAACATATATGAGCACCACTTCATGTGTATGTACACACACACATACACATATACTGCATTCACACATAAACACACACACACACACACTCCATGAAGAATTGGTCACTGCTCAACCAGCCGAAGTACTTCAAGCGAAAGCAGTACTTACAGTAAATGAATCGTACCCGAAAGAGATTTCACAATAAAAGTCACTTAATGCATCTAAAACAATAATATGACAAAATATGAGTAATAGATGAAATAAATTGTTTTTTTCATCAACCAGTATTCTTCCTTATTTTGGTAAATTGTTGAATTTGCTCTGCAATTCAATATCGTGCAAAACTGTTTGTCTTTTATTTTCGCCTCTTCTTGGATCACGCTGCGACCCAGAGGATTGAAATGTTAGTGCCGCCTTCATGTGTTATCTGGTTCACTCGTCCACGGATGCAGTCCAGAGTGACATACACAGCTGTGCCGTTCTGGACCTGGAAGGAGGCCCTCAGCCCGATACTGGCCCACTGGCTCCCCTCAGGCATGTACCCGGACACCTGCTGAGCCACAGGACCCGCCTTTCCGCTCTGACCCCTCACCTGCTGCAAGGTGAGTTTTACAATATTGCAGGAGTGTATGAGCTTCAGGTTCAGGGCTATGTTTGCAGTCCCTTTCTCGTGGAATATAAAGTTCTTCCGGTTGTTCGGTTCCCCCGTGCGGGCCAGATGAACCTGTGGCGTGTCCGGGCTGATCTGCTGGAATAACAGCGGTTTATTCCTGACTGCTCCAAAGGGCAGACCGGTTCTGGACACAGTGGCCGTCAGAGCCGATGACACCGCCGAAGGGATCCAGATAAGGCTCAGCATGCTGATCCCAGTGCTGTCGCCAAAGTAGCGGATGTTGCACTGGGATGGAGATGTGATCTCAAAGCTGAGCGTGTCTCCGCTGTCCACGCTTACGGCGCCAGAGAGGGTGATGGAGGTGTCCCTGTAGTTGACCCCTGTCTTGTAGGACTGCATCATCTCATGGCCGGTCCCGTTGCGGTTGGTGTAGGCAATGAGGGAGAAGCCCTCTTTAATGCAGGTGTGGCCCATTGAGTAAAGCGCCTGCTGGAGGACGAACTTCACAACACCGCTCTCTGTGAAGCGCACGCCACGGTTGTCATGGGTCAGGCTGATCATGTACGGGTCAGAAACTGAGGTCATGCGGAAAGTCGGGCGGTAGCTGGTTTGGTAGTGCGCCAACAGGGACATCTGTGCCGTCATGGCCACGGCGCCGGTATCATGCGACAACCAGAGCAGGCTGAAGGACGGAGAGGTGATATCATAGACGTGGAGGTCTTTGCTCTGGTTGCAGTGTTGATTTGGACTCTTCAGCAGCAGCAAGAGGGTGTGGTTGGGCTCCACCTCAACTCCGCTGCTGACGCTGACACCCTGGAAGTATTTCCCATCGGGCTGCTCGATGCGAACGCCACTGAGGTCCTGACTTTCTTCCTCCTGGCTCCCGTTGAGTCTCATTCCGACCTGGAGAAAGTTCCTGCAGCTGTGCTTTATTGCAAAGTTATGGTCCAGCCACACCAAGCCGTGCTGCAGGAACGTCACCTGCCCCGCCTCATTGGACAACAGATCACTCGTCTCTTTGCCTCGGATGTTAAGTTGAAGTCCAGGGTAGATGTGGGTGCCGGCGGTGCGGGCAGGGGGAACCGCAACATTGGCCCCCCAAGACTGGGAGAGGCGGCTCTCTGATGTCTGGCCGCAGACGGCGTCGCTGGTGGCTGTGCAGGGAGCAGCGACAGGCTCTCCGTCGCAGTCAGAGCAGGCCTGGCACTCCTGCAGCTCCTGGTTGTAGAAGTAGTCTCGACCACACATGCCCAGCACTGCTTCCCTCTCAGAAACTCCCAGACACCTGAAGCCTCCTGTGCAGGTAAAGACCAGAGAGGATGAAGAAACCAAGAAGAAGAAACAAGGTTGAACTGATCTGCAGGGCAGGATTGTTCGGTTTAAACTAAAAAATGCTTTAAATATTTCTGTTACTTTGCAGTGTACTTGAATATAATCAAATATGAATAAGGAGGTGGAGAAACTAGTCTCAAAGTTGGAATACTAAACAGATAATACTGTTTTTTAACAATGAGGGGATGTATTGTGTTTTTAATCAAATAATAAAGCAATATGTTAAACTCACCTGGAGTATTGAGGCACTTCACTCGCTCTCCACAAATGTTTGGCAATTCAAGACATTCATCTCTGTCCTGCAATTCATATATATTATTATTATTATTATTATTAGTTATATCATGAATATTAAAAATTGAGTTCACATTATTCTGACTACATTTTTAAGCCGAAGCCAACAGATTTGCATTAGTAATGAAACTGCAGATTGACGATTCCTCACACCACCGAAACTAACATTAAAATGACAGTTTAAAAAAGGATCCTTGAAGGAATAATATCAGCTATGAGGCATTAAAGTTTGAACAGTTTGGCTCACCGTCAGGAAAAGAGTAAAATAAAGCTATGAGGCAATTTGACTAAAAGGAAAAGTCAGTGTTTTAAAGGATGATACCTGGCACATCCTGTCTGCGGTGGGAGAGCACTGTGAGATCAGAAAGAAGCCCGGTGGACACATGGTGCACTTCTCACACTGAGGTGGGTCCCTCTGAAAATCACAGAACTCCTCCTGCCCACAGGGCGAGGGGCATCCCAGCAGGGGTTGAGGGAAATGAGCCTCTCCGACTACGTCCATCACCTTTGCGTCCATGTCCATCTTGTGGACGGCGTAGGACTTCTGCAGGTGGCTCCGAGCCTGGCTCTGCAGACCTGCCAGGTGGCTCTCGAAGTAGCTCTGCAGCTCACCCTGCAGGCCCTGGAAGGAGACCTGTTTGACGGTGTCTGAGAGGAGGCCGTACTGGGCCTTCACAACATCCATCTGCTCGTACATGCGCCGCTGCTGCTCCAGGATTTCCCTCTGCTGGGTGAGTAGCGCCTCCTGTTGGTCTGCAAGCTTCTGCTGCAGGTCGCGGATGACCACCTGCTGGGCTCGCAGGGCTTCGACCAGCTTCTCCTGCCCCTTGGACAGCTGGAGGTGCAAGATGAGGGCGTCTTCTGAGGGAACTTCATTCTCCCCTGAAAGGAAAAAAAAACAGGATGAAAGAAATTATCCAATAGACATGTTCTTTTTATCAAATAGGGCAGTGGAGGAAGTGATTAAATGAGATTAAGACTCTTTCAGTAGTCTGATTCCTGCAGGAACAAAGTGTGAACACCCACTGATCCAGCTCTCTCGGTGCAGCCACGGCAAGTGCAATGAAAGTTTCCTATAAGGACCAACATCAAAGCCCTCTGTATTTTCTGGACAATTGACTTTGAGACATTTTTCCAGTTCGGCTGCTTGAGTTGCTCCTGCAGATATCATTTTTGGGCTGAAGGTCTGCTTTGCTTTTGGACCATACAGTGATCCCCTTTTTCTGATCGTTGAAAAAAGTAAAAACAAAGCTGTTGTTTGTTCACTGTTTTTCTTCCCTGGCTGAAAATCATTAGGGTTGTTTTTTCATTGAAGCTAAACTTTTCATTATAAGTTTACAGTTGAATCTTTTTGCATAAAACAAAATAAAATCACTACATTAAGTCAATTACCTCTGGTTTTTAAGTTGATACAAATATTTTTTTTTAATTATTTTTGGCAAATTAGTGAGGAAAGGGGTTTTTAGTCAGAGGTGGAGAAAGTACTCTTATCTTTATAAAAATACTCTGTTACCAGAAAATGAGGGGATAGTATTCAATAAAGTACTTCATACTCGATTACTAGGCTTTGTATGAATAATATGAATCTAAAAAGTAACTAGATAAGTATCATATAAATGTCATGAAGTAATAGGTTTGCAAAATGTAGTGAAGTAGAAAGTCGCAAGAAATTGAATTAGTCAAGTTAAATACAAGTGCCTCAACCCTGTACCTAAGTAGATGTGGTTAGTTACTTTCAAGGGTTAAAGTAAGTAGAATGTTTCATGCATCTGGTTAAATGAAAGGCATACTTCTTTCAGTGCAAAGTAGTAAATCATTAACTTCTTTAAAAGAATCAACCAGAAATGTCTCTCAGACCTGCGCGCAATTGTGCACGACGAACATTTTGCAGAGGTTGATTCTAATAAATCAGCTAAAAAAAAAATCATTTAAGCACAACATTTAATATATTTAATTGACATTGATGATGATGATTGCAGACCTGGTTTTATGTCACATGTGAGCTGGACACCCAAAGGCGCGCCGCCAAGTTCCGGCGACGGATATCCAAGCTCCGGAAAATCTCCCAGAAACTGCGCGGCTCTGTCGGACAGATGTACGGGAGGAAGCTGGCTGTCTGCGGCAGCGGAGACGCTCTCCTCTGAGGCGGTCGCACATCCCTCTCCCACACAGGACTTAGCTCGAGGTTTTGGCCGTATCCTCAGCGGCAGTCTGCACTCGATCCCTCTGCAGTCTCGGGTGTCATTGGTGGGTTGAAATTGTTTCACAAGAGCGGCGCAGTCCGCGTCGGTGCACCCTGCAGGTAAAACTTCAGGCGCTCTCATCCGTGCGCCGCTGCCGCCGTCACCGTGCCGCCCGCGGAGAGGCTGGCCGGCCGGATAGGTTTCCGGTGCTGCTCTTGGAGAGCTCGGGTACGCATGGTGCTGGCTGGCGACTATCTGCGCTGCTCTCCCCTGCGCCGTCTGGCTAAAATGCCTCGGCGGTCTGGAGGATCTGCCTCCCGGACAGTGCGCTCCGGTGCACGGTCTTGGATCTCCTGTTTCCGCGCCGTAGCAGTTCATCCCTCGGCAAACATCTGCGACAGCTGGCAGTGATACCCAAGACATCAGCAGCAACAGCGCTGGTGTTACTAAACCCATGTTGCATCAGCAAAGGGTCTCTCTGCAAAAAAAATAAAAATAAAATTGCGAGTTAAACTTTAAATTCTAAAATGATAAATCTGGAATAATCTATTAAAATCTCCAAAAATGATGCAGGAAAAGTCTGGAAGTCCATCACTGATCTTCTCCTTTCAGATTAAACCCATCTGTGTCACACCTGAAAACAAACTTTATCATGCTTGACACAGAGACTGTTGATGTGCAGCACCTTGACAGGACATTACCTTCAGCTCCGGGGTTTGGTGAGACTGCCTTTCCAGACCGTCAGTGAGGAATAAAGACATTAGACACACGCATTACCGCTGGCTCTCTCCACATCTGACCCGCTCTCAGGGCTCCCGCACTACAATGTCAGTAGTCTGTGTGGCATTCCGGAGACTTAATTAGCATCAGGTTTCCCCGGCCACAAATTAACCCTTCACCTTCCCTGTTTTCCATACAGGAACTCTCCACTGAGGCGAAAGAAAGCAGAATGAAACACTTTCTTAATCACAAAAATATGAATAATGATCCCCATTTTTATATTAAAAGCAAAAACAGAGGGGAAACTTCCCTCCATGCATTGCTCCGCTCCTGACACTCTTTTTCCTGATGACTGTCACTTTTCATTTTGCTCACTGTTGACTTTCCTATGACCTTATGCCCATCCAGGCTGCAAAAAAAAAAAAAAAAGTCCATAGTTTTTTTGTTTAGTATCCTGAATGTTGAGACAGCTGCTGGTCTTCAACACAGTGTCCTTCACGTTATACTGGCCTTGTCAACACTGCGCGCCCCTTTTTATAGACAGAGCCAACAGAGGTCAAACTTTTGTTGAAGGCACCTATAAGGCAGGAGTCAGGAATGCGAAGCCCACAGCTGTTTTTTTTTTTTTTTTTGGACCCTGTCCTGCTCAGATTAAAAATTAAACATGTCTGGGGTTTGCAGAAAACTTATAAAGCCAACAATTTACCGTGGTTACTCTGCTGACTCTCATCATTTTCACTCAGTGTTTCATTATTTTAGGATATTTTCTCCTGACGTCCACCAAACATCCAACACTTGAGACTCATCTAATAACTGAGCTGCTTTTTTCAAAGTATTGAATTGTTTTTTTTCAATTTTACTCACTTTTGCACAATTTTGACTTTGTATCTCATAATGTTGACTCAATTTCTTGTCATTCTGGTTATATATAAACAGACTTATTATCATTTTAATCTTTCATGAGACCTTTTTTAACTTCCTTTTTTTGATCTGCACAAATGGACCTCCACGTCCAGGCGAGTTTGACTTGACTTGACTGTTGAATAAAAACAAATCCTCAAATTCCTCTTTGTTTGCATTCTGTTGGCAAATCAATCCCAACCAAGCAGACCAAGGGTGGAAACCCAGCTAAGTGTTTTTGCTGTTTTTCTACTGGAAACATGCAAAGTGGGTCAGTGCTCCTTAAAAAATGAAGATCTTTGTTTGGTAGCATGAACTCTTTTACACCACCCACTGAGTTCAGGAGTGATTGGGATGTACAGTACAGCAGATAACAAACAGAGGGCACTACCGCACTCCTGAATGCATCACGGTGACGGATCGTCCTCTGCAGCACCGCTACCTTCATATACTTTATCGTTTTTGCAAGGAACCCACTGGTTTTGTCATTATCACCCAATTTTCTTTCAGCATGGAGAGCTCATGAAAGGTATCAAAGGTGTGTTGGAGCAGTTAAATTCAACATGATGGAGACTAATGACTTTAAAATATGCCTCCTTTACACCTCACACCTGACCATCTGGAGTTCTGCAAAACTTTACAACCCAAAAAATTGCTCTTTTTTAAAGAACAGCTTCGCTTTGCAAAATGTAAATGTTTGAAACTGTGGCTCATATTGCATTTGCAAAGATAAATGCTCTAAAAGAAACAATCCTGTAAAGTTTCTTGACTTTATAACTTGATGAATGACCTGAAGCATATATAGAAAAAGTGTTATAAGCATCCTCTCTGTGGGACCACCCTCAATGCCATCCAGCTATCGACTTGAGAAACGTTGTGTTCAGGGGAAGTTTGGGAGCTGACGGGAGGCTGCTTTCGCTGCCCATCTGTTTGTCAACCCCTGAGAGAGAGGGAGGAAATGAGTGAAGGTTGGGACACATGCCTGTACCCCGTGTGTTTGCTTAATACATCACAAGCCATGAAAGGCTCTCAGACATGTTCAAGGTTATTTGATTTCCCTCCCGTGGTGCTCAGCTTCTCTGATGACAAGATTTTTCGCCGCAGAGAGGGTGGTCGGCCTCTCCCGCAGGAGCCCAGTCTGCTTTTTGGAAGAAAATAGGACACATACACGCTAATAATAGCAAACTAATGCAAATGGAAACTAATATTTTCCTTTTTAAACAGATTAGGGAGTTGAAAATGAGGGAAGCAATCGGGGGGGGAGTTAACAGAAGCATAATTATGAAGCTTCTGTAAGATGAGATGAAAAAAGATGATGTGAAATCTTGTTTTCGGCCTCCCAGGTTGACTCAAGGAGAAATGCAAATAAATAGAGCTATCTGTGTCTGCTTGGTCTGATAAGAGCCCGAGGCTATTCATAGCCTGACAGCTCGACTCTCCTTGGTCCCCCCCCCCCACCCCTCCAAAGATAACTGACCTTGTTGCACCACAACAGTGTCTTAAGATATTCCTTCCTGATTTTAAGCAAAGAAAAAAAAACACCCAAGTGGAAGTAGAAGCAATTTCTGGATGCCTGAGTAGCCAAGATTGTCGAGATTGAAGCTGTTTTATTTTATATAAAAGATGTATAGCAACTAATTTAAGTGCAGATATTCAAATACTATCTGGTAGAAGTGGGCGGACTCAATCAGTGATCAGTCAAGAAGCAGGAGGAGGAGCCAATCTAAACAACCAATCAAGAACCAATCAAAATTGACTACATACTGCCCAAAGGGTAAATCCCTTCTAGATGTGGAGGCAGTTCTTTGTAAGTCATCATGTAATTGCTGGTGTTGCACTCAAATGTGTCCCAGCAGCTTCTCTGACCTCCATCAGAGGTTTGACTAAAGAAGGTGTCATCAAAAAAAAATGCAAGCAACAGAAAAATAATTTCATATTTAATATAAAAGACAGACATTTTAATTCGTTTTTTGTAATTTAATTTCTTTTTTGTATCAGTAACTGATTACATTACATGTATTTTGTAACGTAATTATGTTACTCTGTTACATGTTAATGTTTGACTCCCCATAACGAGGAAATAACGTCTAAACCATGAAACTTATATATTAATGAAGCGGCAACATTAATATAAAATCATCTTATATAATAATAAAAATACAGACAGAGAGCTTTTTTTCTTCAGGATGTATACGTTTACCTTCCATACTTTAAATACATTTTCCTGATAATATTTCAGTACTTTCAGTACTAATAAACTGTGGAGTATTTCCTTCCACCATTGTTTCAGAGCGTCGGAGCTCTGCAGGAGTCTGGTATTCTTCACCGTTTTGGCGTGCCGCACTTCAACTTCTGCCTAAAGACCTGCGGTAAATCAGTTTCAGCGAGGTGAATTATTAACCGAGACTGTCACATTCCTCGTGCTGACTCAGCCGTTCTCCTGACCCCACCAAGACCTCCCTTTTTTTTTTCTTTATATTATTCCTTCCAAGGAACTTCTTCATCCTTCTGCTCAGGTGGTTGTCAGTCAGCACAATGATTGAAAGTCACAGCAAACTTGCCAGCAGCTCCTCTCCTGATCCCTCCAGGTTTGCGGCTTTGAAACAGTTGCAGTACAGTGCTGATAAGAGGGCTGCGAAGGGGGACGGCCTAGACAAGACTGTTGTGAAAGTGTTGAGCTCTTGGCAAGAATGCAGTAACAGGTCTGGACCTGAACTTCCGCATTAAGCAGGAAGAAGTCAGGCGTCAGAAAGCCAGATGCAATCCACATCAGCACACCCAAATCTGACTGTTTATGACTGTTTTTTGGTGTCGAACCTCAATAGAGAATAGTATTTTTGAGGTGGAACCGATGTCCATGAAGCTGATATCTCGAAACTAACTGGTGAAACGAGGACTAACACATTTAAAAAGGTGAGTCACATCTCTGTTGAGTTGGATGTTGAACCTTCAGTTAACGGTGAACACCCAAAGCTGCTCTCCTTTGACAGGACAGGACTCTGACTATTGCGTATAAGAAGTTTATGTCGATTGCAACAAACTGTCAGACTGTAACAGTGTAAAAAAATGACAGAAATCAGTTATTGTTGTATTAATATTACTGTTGTACTCTTGAGATAAGGCTTTATTAAGGTGGCGTACAGTGATAAAAGCAGCCATTAGGCGTGTGAGGATAAAAAAAGAGTGTTATTTCATGTGTTCTTGTGTGCTCTCCAGCTGGGTGGATCCAGCTCTAATTTCAGTCTGCTGTATGACTCAATAACCACATGAAACTGATAGTTTAGATACTCTTATTTTAAAGCTAATAGTGCTGTCAGTTTGCCTTTGATTGTAGGAACATTTTGTACATCTGGCTTTTTTGTATGAGATTAAATCACATTAAAAAAGAAAAAGAAAAAATCGACTGATTTGCTTCGAAACTACGTGGTTGTGTTCATTTGTAATTATGGTGTTAAGAAAGCATAAGATGACAGGGTGCTCTCTGCGTGCGACTGCTGTCAAGCCTGAAAACACTGCAATCTACGTTCAGGCCGTCTGTCACAAGAGTCATGTGGAGCTTTGATTTATGTTCAAAACTTCAGAACGATTATCTTCCATCCATGTTTGATTCATGCAAATGTGGATGGGATCTTTTGTAAGATCAGTTATGTTTACTTTTATGCCCATTTGCATTTTTGTTCCTGCTGCACAGCCTCTGATTTTGCCAACTTCACATTAAAGTACATCCAGTTCTGCAAACAAATCTGCCCAAGACCGTCGTATCGATGTTAGATGAGAGTAAGAGAGGGAGTTTCTCCGCTTTGTTGTTGTCTGGTTTCCATTTTCTCGCCTGAACCTTCCGTTGCACATGTGTGGAAAGGCTGTTTTCCATATGTATGGAAAACATATATTTGAGATTATTTCAGGGGAAATCCTCTGCTGGAGGAATGTAGAAGTCGCTTGCATGCTATATTTTTGGCCTTTTTTAAAAAATTTTACTGGATACCAGAGGTACAGTGGTGTGTTTTCACAATTGTGTGGCTTGGAAAATAGCCAGATTTCATGCCAGAGTTTTTCAAATAATATTCACGAACGCTGACGAATCACATATTTACAGAGAAGTTTCTGCAAAGATAATAGAAACAGTGCGAAGTGCCGACAACAAACAGCCCATCTTTAATTGTTCTCCTCCATGTTTTCTTTCATTCTGCAACAATTTCAAAAGAAAATCACACAAATCACAAATATAAACTTTGCCTCAGAGTAAATGCGGTTATGGAATGGAAATTACGTTATCTGATTTTTTTCATCTCACCTTACTGGAAACAATATGAGCCGTCATCCGTTTGTTCTCTTTGTAGAAACATGTTCAATTAAAGTGGAAAACTGTGCCCACGTCAGAGCACTTCATGCATCTCTAATGGCTCTTATGAATATTGTTAGTCATGCTGAACTTATCTCCTCCATCTCTGAGGGTTCTCCCATTTCACGAAAAATATCTCTCACTTGATTTTACGACAGCTCTTTTTTATTTCTTGAAGAAATAGAAGGAAATGTGTGAAATTAATATTTGCTTTCTTGTCGTTTGATGAGGAGATTTATAGTGTAATGTCTGTAAACAGAACATAGAGCAGGAGCCAGGAGACAATTAGCTTAGTTTAGCTTAGCATAAGATGAGAAATAGGCTCTGGCTCTGTGCATTTCTTGTATTAATTTAACAAATAAGCTCTAATGTGTTTATTAGTGAGTTTTATGATGCTGGCAGACAGATTTTGTCATGTTAAACAAAGCCAGACTGGTTGTTTTCTCTGTAACTAGTACTTTTACTGAGCTAAGCTACATTTAATAGATATGAGATTATTATCAGCCTTTTCATATGAATCTAAAACATCCTGCATAAGCATTTTTTTCCAAAAATGTCAAACTGTCTCTTAACGTACGACTAAGTCAACAGATGCACCAACGTTTGTCTGGATGTGGTTTTGTGAGCTCCAGTTAAGGTTCTTCTCACTGTTATATTTACATTCAGCTAAAAAAAAAAAAAAGTACTTACTTCCACAAATTAAGTTTAGTTTGCCATTTGATTAAAACATTAATCTGATATTTGGGTCGTCACCTCTGACCTCTCTGTGCTGTATGAAAGTCGAGAGCGTTTCGTTTGACACATTTGGCCTCTGAAAGCAGCTGCAGAGAGTAAGTGGCTGTCACTTTTTTTTTTTTTTTTTACTCGATATGAATATGCATATTGAAAATGGCCTCAGTCACTTGCAGTGTTTTCTCGTTCGGTGTGGTTAATAGTGAACAAAGTGAGCTTGTGAACTCAAATCATAACACGGCTGTTGTGGGGAAATGTGCTGCATTGTTACGGTCGTAAATAAAATGTGACATTACAGGATGACGAGGGGAAAAAAAACAGAAATGTCAACTTTAGTGTTTTTAAAATAAACTTTTGCTTTTTGAGACTACAAATTATACATGTTACATACATAAACCACAAACTACGTGCTTGGTAGTTGTGTTTTTAGACCATTTAAATGGGACACAATGTAAGTAGAGAGAACAGTAGCATGAAGCTTGCAGGTGGCTGTTCGTGTTCGTGTCACCATTTCCTATATGATTTCTACATGCAAGTTGCAGGAAGCTCACCACTTCCGCCAAAGGGCAAACCATTTGCATCACAGGGGTGGAGGAGTGGGTTCCCGTGCTACGACAGTTAGAAAGACCCACACACACCCACACGTGTGTCACATGGAAATTATTGCCTGGCCCTTGTGTCATTGTGTAAAACACTCTGAGCTTTAATTCCTGCCATCAAAAAATCAGATGTTTTGCAAATTTTATCTCTAATCTGCCCGAACTTGTCTGTGGAATCTGAAGACACACCGTCGCTCTTTAGCTTTAAAGCAAAAATGCACATTTATTTTTTAAAATGCTGATTACTGGTCCAATTCAAATGAGTGACATCATGTTGCAGTTGGATAATAATCAGTCACTCTTATCTCCTTCACAGTGTGACAGAGGATTTCCCCCAAGTGTCTCACTTTGCTTTGGATTAAATCTCTTAATATGTTTTTTTTTAATCTTCTGTTGAATATAAAACATTTGTCAAATGTAACGACCAAAAGCAGCGAGTAACTCTTTGCTATAGATAATATTTTCATATTTAATGTGAAGGAGGAAGAGGAAATCTCATTGGTTGAGTTAAACCAATGAGAGTTAGGGGCGTGTGCAGCCAATAAAAGTGTACTGGGTTAGCAGTTTACACTAAAAGTGAGGCCTAAATAACTACAGGTATAAAGTAGACGTGTGTAGCCACTGTAAGGTCCGTTTTAGATGTACAAAAGCCAAAGCAAACAGTTGTTGACCGTGGCTTTAACCACACCATACCTCCGTGTAACCATTGGTACTGTTAGCCCGAACGCAACAATATTTAGCTTCATATTTAAAGATAAGCACCTCAAGTCATACAGCGAAGCAATAACCGCCTTTGATCGTTATGTCACAGCCCAACCCTGCACTCTGCAGAGTTATTTAGATCAGCTGCTGAGTCTCTCCTGCAGCGTGAAAACACACACAGAAGGTGTTTTTTCACATCTGTGTTTCCATTGTTTCAGAAATCTATTTGCATTGAACACAGTAACATAACTATTTATTTGGCGTTTTGATATTTGATTGTACTTCTTCTTTTTTCTGTTTTTCCCTCTTTCTGGGTGTGTGTGTGTGTGTGTGTGTGTGTGTGTGTGTGTGTGTGTGTGTGTGTGTGTGTGTGTGGGTGGGTGTGTGGGTGGTGCACTGTGTTTGTCAAATTGTCAAGTCTAGATGTAGTTTAGGGTATTTTATTTGTGTTAT